>JAQBSW010004920.1:0-63105 GCA_029291075.1 Eudiplozoon nipponicum | reverse complement strand
TACTTAATAAATAAGAAATTAACATTCGGCAAACAATTGTTCATTATACATATAATATGGTATACTACTTATAGTAGCATCAAGCGAGTAGTTTAATTGATTAACGTTCTTTAATTTATGCTGATATAATGGATGATATAATGGGCGTATTATCGTAGCTGGACGTAGATGGTGAAATTCTAGACAGAAAGAATGGATTGATTCAACGTTATTTAATTATGGGCGCTAATTTAATTCATTAACATATTGACGACGCAAAGTAAACGATGCATATTTGAACAAAATTAATTTCCAGTGCTGATTCGTCGCGGCGGATATTTGAGCGGGGGAATATTTCATATAAAGTCCAGCATCACATAATGTACACCACAAAAGCCACCTTTCAAAAAAACAATTTTTACTTTTATACCAACCAACAAATTGCTCCCGTCCTGCTTTTAAGTGAGCCACATGTTCAAACTAACATATTTTGACCTGTCATTAGAAATCAGACATATTGCTATCTGAGGTAGTGAAAATGAAATAAACCGTACCGGCAGAATTTGATTTTACAGAACGTCTGATTTAATTCGCAGGAAATTCACAAATATGAATATGCTACCTATTTATCATAGAAGCAACGCTCTCTGCCAAATGTTTTGACCAAGTTCACAAATTAATAGATAATGAGTTTACATACTCATCATCCAGTAGACCAGTTTCGTCTTTATTGGGATCTCTTCAAGGACTGTCCAGAATTTTGTCGCGAACAGGGCTCGAACCGAAGAACGTTTGGTTTAAAATGGGTAACTTTATTCACTGTACCAAAATTCGTAAATAAATGTGGCCATTGAAGCAGCACATCACCTCTTAGATAAAGTTAAGTGAAAAATTTAATAATGCTATTGTTGACGCAATAAATGCATATATATATATATATATATATATATATATATATATATATATATATATATATATATATATATATATATATATAACATCTATAAAGTCAAATGGCTCATGAAAATGTAAACGAAAACATTGTCATGTTTTTAAAAAAATGCTTGCTTTAACAACTCGATTGTATTCAAATTATGCCGCGGACGGGGCTCTACACAGTAATTCACAGTTCCCAATAAAGACGACATTACTCTATTGGATAAATTGCCATATCTAATTTATACAATGCTTAACGTATCCTGAAAACATATTTATAAGGGTTTTGAGGATTCTATCAAATTCGTAATCTTAGTTTAAATAATTCTCACATCTGTCCGGACATTTAGCGACATTTTGCTCAGAGTTCAGATGTCGAAGAGAAGTGATTTGAATTGGAAAAAAATTAGATGCATAGATAACTTTTTTCTCACAATCAAATTAATTACAAAACATAACAAATGTTTGTTGGTCACACCTTCTAAACTTCAAAATATTCTCTGTGCAAAATTGGATGTTCCTAAAAATTGGTAAGTACTAAAAAATATTTGGCAGGAATTTAGTTAATAATATTGAGGAAAATGACGACAAATGGGCGTTTTCCCACGTTTTATCTTGTTTCAATTGTATTTCAAGCCGAAAATAAAAAAGGATAATGTTAAACACTTGCACTATCCAAATGTTTGCCCTTGTACAGAATACTGTCCCAAAATGGACTTGTATAATTGAAGGACAAAAGAATAAAGGACATCTGAAAATTTTTGACATGTGCAAATAAATGGCAATAGCATTCATTTATTTGATGACACATTTTATATGTTTCTCAGAATGATATGGAAATATCGTAAAATATTCCCATTCTCAAAATAGTAAAAAACTTTGTAATGGTGAAAATGTTAATATTTTTCTGTTCATGTTTTTTAATCTTTCAGATTTAATGGTTACGACCATAAAATATAATCAGCAATATGATGCCTGATTTGGCTATCATTGCAAACTAATATTTATCTTTTTTTTCAACATTTGCCTGCATTTTTCGTTAATTGGTCGTACTTTTTGCGCTTCAGTATTGTGAGAAATCGCCCTACCGTCAGATCGTGAGGTGAGATCAGACAAACGCAGTCCTAAAACTTCGATAGGTGTGGATGATCCTGAATTGCGATACAGACAATATAGATCTATGAATGTCAAGGTTTCGCTGCCGTTATACCCCCGGCACAATATTTAGATTTTATGCTGTTTCTTAAATGGTAAATTTGTAAGGATATGGACCAGAAGAGATCGTACAGAATACAACAAAACTTTGGAGGAATTTCATGTAATATTTCCCATTTACGTTTAATAAATAAAATAATTATTTTGTAACAGCAAAAGAGGCTTGCACGCACCCAAATCAAACCCATCCTAAAATGATTTCAAGTTTAATAAGATTACAAGAGGTATCCGAAACAGGAAGAATATTACACGCCTGTGGAATAAGTACTGATAAATCTAAACAAGACATTAAGTTTGCATATTTTAAGATATTTGCATCAAGGAAATAAGTATTTATATGGTTGATTTGCATCGAAATGCATTGTCCTATCACTCGCCGAAATAGATATCCTTTAAATTTCTGGGATGATATTTTAAGCGACATTTTTCGGCGTGTCGTTGTCAAAATCCGCGCTGCTTCTTTACGCAAACGTGCGTTCATGCGCATACAAATACAAACAATTACCATTAAACATCAAGGTTTCGATTTTGATTTAAGCACCTGTCCCATTATATGCATACATTTATCAGTATAAACTAAGCATTATCCTTCTGGTCACAACTGAACTAATTTGTTACTAGGTTCGCAAAACCTAGTACATACTTGCATATATATTAGTTCTTCGCAACAAACAGTATTTAACTGTAATATATTGAATTGAATGATGTCATGCTTACCGCGAAATGTGATAACTGATATCGATGAAGGCCAGATTGTATGGTTTAACTGGAGTAACAGGTGTTCGGAAATTGTTGTAATTCTCAATTTGGGTGAACTTTAGCATAAATTTATATCCATCAGGTTGGTATCATGTACCGACTCGGAAACCATAGTGTTAGTATCCGGTACTCATCGATTTCAAAAAGAGTATCAGTTACTAACACAATAGCCACAGTGTTAGTATCCATTACAGACTCGGTATATATATTATATAGTGTGAGTTAGCATTGAAGTCGCGTTGTCGTTGACTTTAGATGATGTTAGCTTCACTATTACAGGTTTACACATTCGTCTAGGAGATTGTACCGTCCTATTATTCCACATTCTTCTACCAAATATATAGTGGTTAAAGGGCGTAATACCGGCTCCTACTGATGAGTCGCCAGTAAGCACGAAACGAATGTGCATGAGATTATACTTCCCGTTCATGCTGCCTTTGGTTTATCCTTCTGGTCACAAATGAACTAATTTGTTACTAGGTTCGCAACACTTGATCAATTTACGTATTTGAAAGTCACCAAAAATACTGTTCATGGTGATATTCGAAATAACTTGCTAAGAAGGAAACATATCTTCACACAATGTGTTCCATTTGTCAAAAACTTCGTCGTTTCCGCGTTTCCGTTTAAATAGTAGAAATTTTATTGAAGAAAAGTTTTAAAATATGAATATTACATGGTAAGAAAATTTAAACTAAGTTTTCCAGAGGTATCTAGATCTAATTAAAATAAGTTAATTACATGCATGTAGACATGCAAACTCCCAAAGGTGCTAAATAAAATTGAAGATATTTCAAAGCGTCTTAAGTTGAAATATAAGCGCATTGCATGCTTTTATAACATGGCCTTCAGATTCAACGTAATGGAAAAACAATCCAGGCAACCAAAATAATTGAAATAATTTTACTGACATTTTTTCACGTTTTTTGTGGTAATCAAAGAATGTGATTTCCTGTCTTCGATTATTGTTAAAGTTCTTGTCTTCGTTAGAACCACTATAAAAATCGCGTTGTATTTCTCCACAAATATTCGAATGGATAGAAGTGTGGATAAATGAGAAAACTTAATTATATAATATATATTTTTTTTAAATATATAATAGGTAGATAGATATTCTTCAATAAATAACATAATAGACACATATATTTGGATTAAGGACAAAATATAGATAGATAGATATATAGATAGATGGTTAGATTTATAATTAAAAAAGTTTATATATATATACATAGATTGATGGATGGATAGATAGATAGATAGAAAGATAGAAAGAAAGAAAGAAAGAGAGAGAGATAGAGAAGAGAGAGAAAGAAAGAAAGAAAGAAAGAGAGAGAGAGAGAGAGAGAGAGAGATAGATAGATAGATAGATAGATAGATAGATAGATAGATAGATAGATAGATAGATAGATAGATAGATAGATAGATAGATAGATAGATAGATAGATAGATAGATAGATAGATAGATAGATAGATAGATAGATAGATAGATAGATAGATAGATAGATGATAGATAGATAGATAGATAGATAGATAGATAGATAGATAGATAGATAGATAGATAGATAGATAGATAGATAGTTGAAGTACGCGAAATTCCGAATTTGTACGAAACTGGTCTAATTGATGAAATGCCTTGTCCACATTATTCAATGCCTAATTTATTCTGACAATTGTGTGTATTTATTTGGGCTTATGTTAACATCAAGTTCGTAACCTTGATTTAAATATAAATGTTCTATACAACAACGCTCATCAGGTAACGTGCTGTCTGTTCTTTAGTGACAGATTAGAGGTGTTTTGTTGCAAAATGGACTCCACGTAATGAAAAGACTAACGAAGAAAAATTAATTAGTATATGAATTGTAATTGTATTTAACATGCGGCATGGTGGCTCAGTGCTTAGAACAACAGATTCTAAAGCAGATATGCCAATGTCGGAGCCCCGTCCGCGGTAAATTCTGAACGGTGCGTGGTGAATTCCCAATGAAAACGAATCCGATCTACTGGATGAATCTATTTTTCTACACTACAATTCTTAGCCTATTCTGACAAATGTATGTTCGCAACCTTGATTATAATAAATGTTATCACCGCCAGCGCAACCAATGTTCGTTGAATTATATAAATGTTCATTTCAATACAACTTTCTCATCTAGTTTGTTTTCTGTGTTCAAATTGTTAGATTAAGTAAGTTGTTATGATTATAATAAGATGTTTTTTAGAATTACTGCTAGGAGTTAGTCCATTTCTGTTTAAAATTGACTCTGTTACTGTTGAAGACTTTCCAAATTTGAGACATGTAGACACAATGTGATTATTCATTGTGGCATTTGCATATTTCAGAATTTCGCTACGTTTGAATGTATTATTTGTGAGAGAAAGACAATATTAACGAATAAGGAGCAGAAGTGCAGCTAGACAGATTGACTGTCTGGATAAAATGGCCTATAATAGTTCAGGTACTTAGCTGACTGTGTGACAGACTGTTCGATTAAATTCATGCAAAATTTAAGTTGTATTTAAACATCCACCATTTAATTACTAAACTCATTAATTTTTGTCTGTGTATCATTTTTTCATTTGTTAAGTGATCAAACAAAGAAAAGAAATCGTTACATATAAATTAATGTGTTAATGCAAATTTGTACTTTATTTTGATCACCCAAGTGTAACGACACAAATCAATCGCCGACATATTGCGTAAATTAAATTCAAATTTATTGACGTTGCACCAATGCGAAAAAAGCAAATTGCCGTTTAACCACGTTTAACCACGTTTAACCAATAGTATGCAAGTACACATATTGCATGCTATTTAAGCACGGTAATTTACCATGCAAGTCAGTTGTGGCATTTGCCTTCTACCTGCTTCACGCGTGTGCGTTCTGTCGGCTGTCAATACGTGTGCGCTCTGTCGGCTGTCAATACCTACGCTGGTGATTTGATAGTTTCACCAACAACTAACTACATCCGTGACTCATCTTGTTGCGGGATACCGGAGAGACGAGCCAATTGAGTGCAGGACCTGCAGGACACCATCCACAACGCGATCACAGCTCAACCACGGGAGCGACAACTCAACCAGAGTCCACTCAAGGCTCTAGGACATCTTCAACTCTGAAGACTTCAAGAGAACGCATTACCAGGCCCTCTTAAGGGCCCCCATATCAGTAACTAATCTCTATTCAGAGCACCTTAACCGAGTTTGTAACGTCGTACGGCATTTACTTGAAGCCGGGGCGTTTACAAATTTGGCGACCGCGCCAGGATATTGATTATTGTTCTGATTTTTTTGGTATAAATAAAATTGACTTCCTTTTTCATCTATTTGGGATAAAAATCGATTAAGATTTGCGTTTTATCTACCGTGATCGTGGCCATCTGTGAATTTTTTTGGGTATATATATATATTCGCGGTTTGTGTTGGGGGATATAATAATAATAGATTGACATTTGTGTTTTCTTTACCCTGACCGTGGATTTCTGGGAAATTGTTGGGTATATATTCGTATAATAATAACACATCGGCATCAAAGGCCAACAGGTCCTTTGTTCATCATTCCTACGTACAAAACGGCACCGTACGTACTCAACAACTCCGGATTGTTGGAAACAGTGACTTCTTTGTTCTGCTCTTATTCAACCGTGGAAGCTGTTTGTGGGTAAGCGTTTCGTTAAAGTATATTTATATATTTTCATATTGCTTTTAATTTATGCTTTTAAGATCCCGTAAGATTGTTAAAATGTCAGGTCCAATTTTAGATATTGATGTTCCTGTTTGGGATGGAGATAGTGAGTTATTTTTTATGCGCGTAGACTCCGCTTTCTCCCCGTTTCCTGATTATGACAGTCATCAAAAACTGTCAAAGGTTTTTGCTAAACTACCTTCTGAATTGCAGCGACGGATTTATCCTAAGCTTGAGGCCATTAGGAAGCTACCTAATCCCATTTTGGGCCTACAAAACGAGGTAGAATCCTTGCTTGAACCCACGGAAACTGAGCGGATAAGAAACAAATATGCGCAGTTAGATATGCCAAATCTTGGCCCAATAGAAATACTGAGGGAATTACGGAAACGTTGGTATAAAACCAACATTTCTGATCATGAGGCTAAGGTTGTTTTTATTAACAATCTTCCCCAAACATTAAAACTCTTTGCCAGACACCTCCCCAACACTCTCTCTATAGAAGTCAAATTATAATGGTAGGCGGCGTTCGAGATCTCCGCAATCATTTAATAAATATGCTCCAAAGAACTGGTGTTATAACCACCAGAAGTTTTTTATGCTTGCCAAGTTTGTCTTTGTCGTTCCGAAGAATTTCCGAATGAGTGTCAATTTCCACAGCTGACGGAGAGGACAACAGACCGCAGGCACAAGGGTGCATCAGCATCGGGAAACGTCTGGCGCAAGAAGTAGAAGACCGTACTTTCTGCACATCAACGGCATCAACGGCGCTACAGGGAAGAAGCCAACTACAATCCGACATCCCTGTCGACTCTTTTCGTCCACGCCGAATTTTTCACATAGAGAACCAAACAGACAATGCCGGTCGCAATCACCAGCCTACTTGTTTGCATGACCCGGCCAAACAGCCAAACGAACTTCTGCACCTTCTTGATTTCAAAACTGGCGAAGAGTACATCGTAGACACAGGTGCGGCAGTCTCAGTTCTCAAAGGTGATTCAATGGCCGAGATGTCGCTAGGCGTTCTTCTCGCAACAGCTACAGGCGAGCCCATACCAACTTATGGCTGCCAATACAGCACACTCAACATAGGTCTACGACGTGAATTTTCCCACAACTTCATCATTGCCAAGGTCTCACACAATATAATAGGCCTTGATTTCCTTCTAAAATTTCGGCTCATTCTTGATCTTGCCAATCAAAAGATCATCGACCCCTCCACCGGACTTGAACAAAGCTTTTGGACACTTGCCTCCGAGTTTTTGGAGTTACAGGTCATTCAGCCAACCCCAGTGCATCATTCAGCAGAGATATCAGCAGCTCTTCGAAAATACAAATCGCTTTTCGATCTTAACAAATCCGATCTACGAGTCTCCAACACGATGCATCATATCGTCACAGAAGGACAACCTATTGCACTCAAGAAGCGACCACTGGCTCCTGCTAAGCTGAAAGCTGCCCAAGAAGAATTCTCAAGGCTTTTGGAAGAGGGAATCATCAGACCATCGAAAAGTTCATGGGCGTCACCACTGCACTTAGTGTCAAAATCAAACGGATCGTACAGAGCCTGTGGAGACTACCGTAAGCTAAATTCAGTGACAAAATCTGATGCATATCCTATTCCAAATATCAACACATTACTTGAAAAACTCAACGGCAGCAATTTCTTCTCAGTGATTGACCTCAGACAAGCGTACCATCACATACCGGTAGCACCAGAGGATATCGAAAAACTGCAGTCATCACTCCATTTGGCCTTTTTGAATATCTTTACATGCCTTTTGGACTTAAGTGTGCTACTCAGACATTTCAAAGATTCATAGACAACATACTTCGCGACGACTCTGCTTATTGTATGTCATACCTAGATGACATTATGGTATTCAGTCCAGATCTAGAATCTCATGCGAAACATATACGAAATGTCCTCTCACGCTTATCCAACCACGGACTCAAGATCAACTGTGACAAGACGCAGATTGCAACTTCATCCGTCGACTTCTTAGGGCATCGTATCACGGCTCAAGGTATTCAACCGTTGCCGTCAAAGGCAAATTGTATCCCGAATATCAAGTCACCGAAGACTGTTAGCGAGTTACAGAAACTAATATCTCAAGATATTTCTCGGCCTTTCTAGACAACTTTATACTTTGTGCAGGCACTTGCGAAATCGAAAGGTACTTAGCAAGATTTCCATCATAACTTGGTCATCTGAAGACGAAGAATTACTTAGACTCGCCATTAGCTCGTTTGTAAATGCTACAATGCTAACGCATCCAGATTTCGAAAAACCATTTCTACTCACGACAGATGCTTCTGAATTCGCTATTGGAGCCACCTTGGAACAAGAGATCGACGGAGTTCGGAAACCTATCAGTTTCTAATCGCGTACTCTCCAACCAGTAGAAACGTGGTACGACACTTTCGGCCGAGAACTTCTCGCCATCCACGACGCAGTGCGCCATTTTATCAGCATCATTGGCAGTAGCAGATTTGTTGTTTTCACAGATCATGCACCACTAGTTAGCGCACTTCGAAACGCAACTTCATCTATCGCCAAGTACCCTGCCAGAGTGGAAAGACAGCTTTCTCGTCTAAGCGAATAGCAATTTGACGTCTTTCACGTCAAGGGCAAACAGAACTTCATTGCAGATGCCCTATCCAGGCCAGACGTTTCTCTACAACCACCTTCGCCGTCACCATTCACTGTCAACGCCGTGGCACTCAGTGAACCTGCACTAACGCCAACTCTCCTGCGAACTGAACAACGCGGTGACATTCACATTCAAAGATCAATAGCCCGTCACCCAACCAAGTTCATATGCCGTCTGTGGGAAGGCTTACCAATTGTTTACTTCACGGGTACGCAGCCCAACAAGCCAGTTCTGCCGACCAGCCTTCAGAGGAAGGTTTTCGATTCAATTCACTCAATTTCTCACCCAGGAAGCCAAGCGACTGTCCGACTTCTTACAGATCGTTTCTGGGGTCACAGACTTAGGCAGAATGTTAAACGATGGGTCTCAGAGTGTGCAATTTGTCAGAAAAACAAGATCACACGACATACTCGTTCTAAGTTGCAACATTTTCGGTCTACTTCTCGCCTAGCCATCGTCCACATCGACATAGTTCATCTGACAAAGGTTCAAGGTTTCAGCTACCTTCTAACTATGATCGATAGATTTACACGGTGGCCTGCGGTATTACCTCTTGGCACCATTTCTGCAGACGAAGTAACTAACGGTTTTATCTCTGCATGGATATCCAATTACGGTGTTCCCAATGAGGTCATCACGGACAGAGGCACTTGCTTCTCATCTGATCGTTTCAAAACCACCTTGCGGTACATGGGATGCATCTTACGCCAGACGACTGCCTACCATCCCCAAGCTAATGGCATGGTAGAGAGAATGCATAGGGAACTCAAAGCAGCTTTAGCATCCTCGTCTATTAATGGCAACTGGGTCGATGCACTACCTTTAGTTCTGCTGGCCATGCGTTCTCGTACTCGAGAATCCATTAAAACGTCTGCGTCACAACTCTTGTATGGCATGGATCTACGCCTGCCTAGTCAGCTCCCACGTCTACTACCGGCACAAGATGACCCACAAAACGAAGCTACCCGCCTTCGACTTCATTTCGGTAACATGTCCGAACAGCAGCCGAGACACACGCCTCGTCCAGTCTTCGTTCACCCACAGCTCCACAGCTGCAAGAGAGTACTCGTTCGCAACAATAATGCTGTTGCACCACTACAACCCAAGTATCGCGGTCCTTACCCGATTTTACTAAAACAGCCAAAATACTTCATCATTATGCAAGGCGCTACACCGACATCAGTAAGCATAGACAGGTTAAAACCGTTTATCGAACCACCTGATCCTGAGAGCGTTCAACCTTCTACACACGTCTCAGGCTCCGTCTGCCCACAATCTCAACCTGCTTTGTATAACGCGTAATTAATTTTTTTAAACATTAACATTTAACTATAAAATTTTTTTTAACCTTACGTTAATTTTTAGTATTTGTCTCACGTGGCATAACCAGCTGTTCTTAGCTAACAATTGTGTAGCATTTTTGAACAGTTCTTTGGTATTATGCCATCTCTGAGGCAATGTTCGTGTACATATTTTTATGCAATTACCTTTGATTTTAATGTATATATTTTTACATTATAATGTATTTCTCACACATGACATTACACTGCCTATTTTGGTATGACCAGCTACTTAGAGCTAACGCTTTCGTGTAGCAACACTAAGTAGTGATCAGCTTCATATCATGGTACAGGCCACTTTCAATGCATATCTCAACTTTATCTATTTCACAAAGACCACTCTAAAAATGTCATGACCACAACTTCGAGCACTCTAGCTCCTTTGGTCGTATACAAACTCATTGACAACGATCCAACCTGCTTAGGTTTTTAACTTAAACCTGGCAAATTCAGAGGCGATTTACCTCAAAATCTTCACGCTGCGGCTCCTAAAACTTACACTGCTCTATTTTGCCACACGTGCTATGACCGTCCACTAGAGCTAACAAATTGTGTAGCAATTCCTAGTGGTTACCTGGCATCATATCATTGTTGAAGCAACCAACAAGCATATTTAAGCCCAGCACTTATGGTTCATCATATTTTTGCTTAACTTGGTTCGAACTCTGTCATGCATTTCTTATCTAGCCTCGCAGAGAGGAATATTTTTTCTTTTTTTTCAGAGAGGAAAGTGTTGTAACGACACAAATCAATCGCCGACATATTGCGTAAATTAAATTCAAATTTATTTACGTTGCACCAATGAGAAAAAAGCAAATTTCCGTTTAACCACGTTTAACCACGTTTAACCAATAGTATGCAAGTACACATATTGCATGCTATTTAAGCACGGTAATTTACCATGCAAGTCAGTTGTGGCATTTGCCTTCTACCTGCTTCACGCGTGTGCGTTCTGTCGGCTGTCAATACGTGTGCGCTCTGTCGGCTGTCAATACCTACGCTGGTGATTTGATAGTTTCACCAACAACTAACTACATCCGTGACTCATCTTGTTGCGGGATACCGGAGAGACGAGCCAATTGTGTGCAGGACCTGCAGGACACCATCCACAACGCGATCACAGCTCAACCACGGGAGCGACAATCTCAACCAGAGTCCACTCAAGGCTCTAGGACATCTTCAACTCTGAAGACTTCAAGAGAACGCATTACCAGGCCCTCTTAAGGGCCCCCATATCAGTAACTAATCTCTATTCAGAGCACCTTAACCGAGTTTGTAACGTCATACGGCATTTACTTGAAGCCGGGGCGTTTACATGATATAAGCGGTAAAAATAATAGCTTGATTTTAATATTTCAACATTGTGCTATGGATATATAGTGAGTGTTTCTGTTTGGGTTATGTTTGTGTGCTTGTGTACTTTTATTAAATGATTTATCGATTGGTTGTTGATATAGGTTTTCGGAGAAAGAAAAAAAGACTGCGGTAAACATATGTGAACCTATTGTGTTAATTTTGATTTACACTCAAACATTTTAATTATTTTATTACTGGTTCTTAAATTATCTAACGAGTTTTCAAGTAGGACAACGTAGTCTCTTTCTCTGTTTGAGTTGTGCGTTTTATTTACTATTTCAACAATTTTATAAGTAGAATCTGGGACTGCAGTAATTGTTTTGACACTAACTAGGATATAGCAGAAGGAGGATTTGATACTAAAATGACTTAATTCATTAATGTGGAAGAATTGGATGCTTCTTTGGGTATTTTACGATAGTTAGGAAGAAACTCATGATTCTCATTTTATGCTCTTCCTAATCTTTCAGAAAATGTTCTTCTCATGCTTTGATAGGCAATGATCACACCGTATATCTTTAATGAAGTTAGAGTGAATGAGATACGCGTTTCTTTTATACATTTAAATACTGTTTGTTGCGAAGACCTAATATATATGCAAGTATGTATTAGGTTTTGCGAACCTAATACACACTTTCTTTCTTTTATACTGTCATAACTGGGAAATTAGATCTCCAGTCCGCTGGTTTCCAAAGAAATATATGCCAATATGGAAAAATTAACCTGGTCCAGTTTTCCGCTAGAGCTGAAACTGGCCAAATCAAACAAGGCCCAAACTAGCAATATCAACGTTCCTTAAGAAGGTTTTATAGTGATTGAAAATAAAATAGCGGTCGTATAGAACCAGACGGCTCGTAATTTTTGCTCTTACTTATTGATTTCTAACGCCCAGTTGGCAGTGAGCTAAACAAAACAGAGCGGATGTATAGCTTAAAATGCAATCTGGACAGCTAAAATGAGTCAAATTCGAAGTTTCTACAACATAAAGGTGGATCGACATTATGATTGATGTGAAAACATTGGGCGATGTCGGAATGGTTTTCATAACTTGCCAAAAACAGGTATTGCAAGAATAATACGTTTGGAAATCTGGCCAGAAGCCGATTTGTCCTTCGCCACCAGAGGTCCGTGTTAATCGAAAGAATGTATGAATTTTATCATGGTACCATTTAACATGATTTGAGATGTGAATTCAAATTGGCGTTGAGTTTCAGGTGATACTGGGAGGATACTTCTTGAGCACAAATAAAAAACGCTCTTGGGCTCGTTTATCCTTTACCTTCATCTGGTTAACGTAGTCAGCGTTTTCGATATCAGCATGTCAGTCACAACCATCAGTTTCCACTCCGGAGTGTGGTGCGGCAATCTCATCGTCGACAACACAACGAAAAGGGTTGGAGCATGGAGGCATTCTTGTCGAATGTCAAAGAAAATTTCAAAATTTTCAGAAAATTCTTAATGGTTCGACTAAATGCCGATTGTTAATTGTGAAAGGCTTGTTTCAATCACCAAATTTGGCTAGGACATCAACAATAATTATTCTGTCATTCAAAACAACCTTGACCCATCTTGCCTTTCATGCTATTCCTCTGTTCTGTAATCAACAGCATTCAACCAACGCTGCACTGCATCAGTAAAGAAGTCTTACCAATATTCTGGCTTTTAGAATCCGTTGGAACTTACGCTCTTTGTGAACACTTGTATCAATAACAAATTTCAGTAAACGAGAACGAACTACAATATTTAGAACGTATGTAGGGGATTCTGTGCCTCTGCTGGGCCAATTGAAAAAAACGATTATGTGCCAAACTGTGTCAGGGATGTTAAAGTGGCAAAGCATTAGCAAGTCTCTGTTTTTAAGCAATCAACATTAAATAAGAAGTTACTTACCATCTGGATTAAAGCTGAAGTTCAACGATACGCAGTATCTGGTACGAGACAAAAAGTGCGCAATAGAACCATTACGAACTTATAATCTCTATTAGGAAGGAGTCCGTTCCAGCTGAGTGAAAAAGTACTGCCGTGGTAACCATTCATAAATTGGCACCAAAAACATTTCACGCCGCAATGAGACTATTTTCTGTTCTTTGCTGCGTTATAGGTGGTCAAATCAATCATAAACCTATAACTTTGTGAAAATCTAAATAAGATTACTAGGTCACCTTAGCCTGGAGTTTCATAAATAACGATATGCTTCGAACGGATTTAATCACAGCGTCTCGCTCTCGAGTGAAGACATGGCATAGCGCACTTCCAAATATTTGATTTGAAGGATATCTTGAGATGAAGCTCGCTTGGTTCTTGCTCGAACACAGTAAAATTACAAAATATTTCACATTAAATTATATATTGAATAAATGTTTGATTATGAAAGTTGAGTTGCTTTATGGAACAAATGTGGATTGAACTGCAGGTTCCATGAATGCTAGTCTGTGACACACAATTAATTTCATACTCGAAATAATTTCTTATAAATCTAATGATTTGCAAATAACAAAGGTAACTTATTCGCACTCGATGAAATACTGTATATAAAAGGAGGGTTCTTAGACAATTAGATCAATAATCTATTCTTACACAGTATGGTATTAACTTTTTTATTTATGAAAATCTTGCATTTATAAACAGTCTTTAGTTAAAGAAATTAATTTGGTTTAGCATGCGACAAATCAATATTTTGCAAATATGTTTTAGGTGTTGCGAACCTAGTAACAAATTAGTTCAGTTGTGACCTGAAGGATAAACCAAAGACAGCATGAACGGAAAGTATAACCTCATGCACATTCGTTTCGTGCTTACTGGCGATTCATTAGTAGGAGCCGGTATTACGCCCTATAACTACTGTATATTTGTGTGAGGAATGTGGAATAATAGGACGATACAATCTCCTAGACGAATGTGTAAACATGTAGTAGAGTAGCTAACATCGTATAGTCTCGATAATGCCACTTCAACGCTAACATACTCTATATAATATATATACCGAGTCTATAAAAGTTGCTAACACTATGACTATTGTTTTTGTAACCGATACCAACATTATAGTACCGAAAAGGTACATGGTACTAACACTATGGTTTTCAAGTTGGTAAATGGTACTAACATGATGGCTATGTATGTATGCTATAGTTCACTGAAATTGAGAATTACAACTATTTCTGAACACCTTTTACTACAGTAAATCAATACTAATTCATTACTAGGTTCGCAACACCTAATACATACTTGCATATATATTAGTTCTCCGCAACAAACAGTATTAACTGTTATAAATCAATATTTTATTTGATTAAAATTCTTTAGCGCTTTTCTTATTCTGAAAGCCTGTATTTGTTTGTTTAATCGAATTATTTGTCTTTTGCAAGTGATAAAATAATATTCTACTTGTTACATTCCTTTAATTAGCGTCTAAGACGAGCGAAAATTTCACATTATTTCCAATCTGGCACTCGAGATAGACCTTCTTGGCTCTATTAGTATTACTCTAACGTATTTGTAGAATAAAGCGAGAATTATCTTAATTGAGTTCTCAAATTTTATGGTATACATAATTGAATTCATGAGAAATAAAGGTTTTTTCATTTATATTATTTAGAGATTATGGACACGCTATTCCATATAAATGTTATAATGTTATGCAAATATAAGCTAACATTTCGTTAAACGGTTACTTTTCTTCATCTGTTATATCCAAAATTTTGCCTTCATTGTTTCTTCTTCAATAGACATGTCGATTTACGGTTTTAATGTAATACTTATAAAATCTTCCGTGTTTTTATGTAAAACTAGAATTTGCTCTCCTAAGAAAGGTTATTTTGTTTCTTGGACGCCAATTGTTAAATTTTTTACTTGTTTCCTTCAAAAATATTGTTCACATTAGATGGAAACAATCTTGGATTCCTGGTCAAATTATATAGATGAAATTTATAGCTATCTTCAAATGCGTGCCTTTTGCGTTATATATTAATGTGTTCATTTATCTATACTCTAGATATTTCGAGGTCACCAACTAAGTAGGGTCAAATCTGGTCTGGAAACTTTCTATACTTTATAGCGTTTCCGGTTATCCGGCTGTTACTCTTATTAAACTAGATTATATTAGCAAATTTGCGTCAAGCACTCCACGACTATTTAACGATCTAATTGGAAAACCTTATATATTGGCAATTGAGCGCTCAGATATTTATTAAGAGTATTAGTCACCAAAAGGTTTAAGTTAAGTGCCATTTGTAGGATGTCTCTAGACGAAACTCACTTGATACTTGTTAAGGCCCACTAAAATTAAAAAATATTTCACATTAAATTAAATATTGAATAAATTTTTGATTATGAAACGTTAGTTGTCTTTATGGAACATCTCCGGACTGAACTGCAGGTTTCATGAATGCCAGTCTGTGACACATAATTAATTTCATACTCGAAATAATTTCTTATAAATCTAATGATTTGCAAATAACAAAGGTAATTTATTCGCACTCAATGAAATATTGTATATAAAAGGAGGGTTCTTAGACAATTAGATCAATAATCTATTCTTACACAGTATGGTATTAAAATTTTTTATTTGTGAAAATCTTGCATTTAAAAACAGTCTCTAGTTAAAGAAATTATTTTGGGTTAGCATGCGACAAATCAATATTTTGCAAATATGTTTTAGGTGTTGCGAACCTAGTAACAAATTATTTCAGTTGTGACCTGAAGGATAAACAAAAGACAACATGAACGGAAAGTATAACCTCATGCACATTCGTTTCGTGCTTACTGGCGATTCATTAGTAGGAGCCGGTATTACGCCCTATAACTACTGTATATTTGTGTGAGGAATGTGGAATAATAGGACGATACAATCTCCTAGACGAATGTGTAAACATGTAGTAGAGTAGCTAACATCGTATAGTCTCGATAATGCCACTTCAACGCTAACATACTCTATATAATATATATACCGAGTCTATAAAAGTTGCTAACACTATGACTATTGTTTTTGTAACCGATACCAACATTATAATCCCGAGAAGGTGCATGGTACTAACACTATGGTTTTCAAGTTGGTACATGGTACTAACATGATGGCTATGTATGTATACTATAGTTCACTGAAATTGTGAATTACAACTATTTCTGAACACCTTTTACTACAGTAAATCAATACTAATTCATTACTAGGTTCGCAACACCTAATACATACTTGCATATATATTAGTTCTCCGCAAAAATCAGTATTAACTATTATAAATCAATATTTCATTTGATTAAAATTCTTTAGCGCTTTTCTTATTCTGAAAGCCTGTATTTGTTTGTTTAATCGAATTATTTGTCTTTTGCAAGTGATAAAATAATATTCTACTTGTTACATTCCTTTAATTAGCGTCTAAGACGAGCGAAAATTTCACATTATTTCCAATCTGGCACTCGAGATAGACCTTCTTGGCTCTATTAGTATTACTCTAACGTATTTGTAGAATAAAGCGAGAATTATCTTAATTGAGTTCTCAAATTTTATGGTATACATAATTGAATTCATGAGAAATAAAGGTTTTTTCATTTATATTATTTAGAGATTATGGACACGCTATTCCATATAAATGTTATAATGTTATGCAAATATAAGCTAACATTTCGTTAAACGGTTACTTTTCTTCATCTGTTATATCCAAAATTTTGCCTTCATTGTTTCTTCTTCAATAGACATGTCGATTTACGGTTTTAATGTAATACTTATAAAATCTTCCGTGTTTTTATGTAAAACTAGAATTTGCTCTCCTAAGAAAGGTTATTTTGTTTCTTGGACGCCAATTGTTAAATTTTTTACTTGTTTCCTTCAAAAATATTGTTCACATTAGATGGAAACAATCTTGGATTCCTGGTCAAATTATATAGATGAAATTTATAGCTATCTTCAAATGCGTGCCTTTTGCGTTATATATTAATGTGTTCATTTATCTATACTCTAGATATTTCGAGGTCACCAACTAAGTAGGGTCAAATCTGGTCTGGAAACTTTCTATACTTTATAGCGTTTCCGGTTATCCGGCTGTTACTCTTATTAAACTAGATTATATTAGCAAATTTGCGTCAAGCACTCCACGACTATTTAACGATCTAATTGGAAAACCTTATATATTGGCAATTGAGCGCTCAGATATTTATTAAGAGTATTAGTCACCAAAAGGTTTAAGTTAAGTGCCATTTGTAGGATGTCTCTAGACGAAACTCACTTGATACTTGTTAAGGCCCACTAAAATTAAAAAATATTTCACATTAAATTAAATATTGAATAAATTTTTGATTATGAAACGTTAGTTGTCTTTATGGAACATCTCCGGACTGAACTGCAGGTTTCATGAATGCCAGTCTGTGACACATAATTAATTTCATACTCGAAATAATTTCTTATAAATCTAATGATTTGCAAATAACAAAGGTAATTTATTCGCACTCAATGAAATATTGTATATAAAAGGAGGGTTCTTAGACAATTAGATCAATAATCTATTCTTACACAGTATGGTATTAAAATTTTTTATTTGTGAAAATCTTGCATTTAAAAACAGTCTCTAGTTAAAGAAATTATTTTGGGTTAGCATGCGACAAATCAATATTTTGCAAATATGTTTTAGGTGTTGCGAACCTAGTAACAAATTATTTCAGTTGTGACCTGAAGGATAAACAAAAGACAACATGAACGGAAAGTATAACCTCATGCACATTCGTTTCGTGCTTACTGGCGATTCATTAGTAGGAGCCGGTATTACGCCCTATAACTACTGTATATTTGTGTGAGGAATGTGGAATAATAGGACGATACAATCTCCTAGACGAATGTGTAAACATGTAGTAGAGTAGCTAACATCGTATAGTCTCGATAATGCCACTTCAACGCTAACATACTCTATATAATATATATACCGAGTCTATAAAAGTTGCTAACACTATGACTATTGTTTTTGTAACCGATACCAACATTATAATCCCGAGAAGGTGCATGGTACTAACACTATGGTTTTCAAGTTGGTACATGGTACTAACATGATGGCTATGTATGTATACTATAGTTCACTGAAATTGTGAATTACAACTATTTCTGAACACCTTTTACTACAGTAAATCAATACTAATTCATTACTAGGTTCGCAACACCTAATACATACTTGCATATATATTAGTTCTCCGCAAAAATCAGTATTAACTATTATAAATCAATATTTCATTTGATTAAAATTCTTTAGCGCTTTTCTTATTCTGAAAGCCTGTATTTGTTTGTTTAATCGAATTATTTGTCTTTTGCAAGTGATAAAATAATATTCTACTTGTTACATTCCTTTAATTAGCGTCTAAGACGAGCGAAAATTTCACATTATTTCCAATCTGGCACTCGAGATAGACCTTCTTGGCTCTATTAGTATTACTCTAACGTATTTGTAGAATAAAGCGAGAATTATCTTAATTGAGTTCTCAAATTTTATGGTATACATAATTGAATTCATGAGAAATAAAGGTTTTTTCATTTATATTATTTAGAGATTATGGACACGCTATTCCATATAAATGTTATAATGTTATGCAAATATAAGCTAACATTTCGTTAAACGGTTACTTTTCTTCATCTGTTATATCCAAAATTTTGCCTTCATTGTTTCTTCTTCAATAGACATGTCGATTTACGGTTTTAATGTAATACTTATAAAATCTTCCGTGTTTTTATGTAAAACTAGAATTTGCTCTCCTAAGAAAGGTTATTTTGTTTCTTGGACGCCAATTGTTAAATTTTTTACTTGTTTCCTTCAAAAATATTGTTCACATTAGATGGAAACAATCTTGGATTCCTGGTCAAATTATATAGATGAAATTTATAGCTATCTTCAAATGCGTGCCTTTTGCGTTATATATTAATGTGTTCATTTATCTATACTCTAGATATTTCGAGGTCACCAACTAAGTAGGGTCAAATCTGGTCTGGAAACTTTCTATACTTTATAGCGTTTCCGGTTATCCGGCTGTTACTCTTATTAAAGTAGATTATATTAGCAAATTTGCGTCAAGCACTCCACGACTATTTAACGATCTAATTGGAAAACCTTATATATTGGCAATTGAGCGCTCAGATATTTATTAAGAGTATTAGTCACCAAAAGGTTTAAGTTAAGTGCCATTTGTAGGATGTCTCTAGACGAAACTCACTTGATACTTGTTAAGGCCCACTAAAATTAAAAAATATTTCACATTAAATTAAATATTGAATAAATTTTTGATTATGAAACGTTAGTTGTCTTTATGGAACATCTCCGGACTGAACTGCAGGTTTCATGAATGCCAGTCTGTGACACATAATTAATTTCATACTCGAAATAATTTCTTATAAATCTAATGATTTGCAAATAACAAAGGTAATTTATTCGCACTCAATGAAATATTGTATATAAAAGGAGGGTTCTTAGACAATTAGATCAATAATCTATTCTTACACAGTATGGTATTAAAATTTTTTATTTGTGAAAATCTTGCATTTAAAAACAGTCTCTAGTTAAAGAAATTATTTTGGGTTAGCATGCGACAAATCAATATTTTGCAAATATGTTTTAGGTGTTGCGAACCTAGTAACAAATTATTTCAGTTGTGACCTGAAGGATAAACAAAAGACAACATGAACGGAAAGTATAACCTCATGCACATTCGTTTCGTGCTTACTGGCGATTCATTAGTAGGAGCCGGTATTACGCCCTATAACTACTGTATATTTGTGTGAGGAATGTGGAATAATAGGACGATACAATCTCCTAGACGAATGTGTAAACATGTAGTAGAGTAGCTAACATCGTATAGTCTCGATAATGCCACTTCAACGCTAACATACTCTATATAATATATATACCGAGTCTATAAAAGTTGCTAACACTATGACTATTGTTTTTGTAACCGATACCAACATTATAATCCCGAGAAGGTGCATGGTACTAACACTATGGTTTTCAAGTTGGTACATGGTACTAACATGATGGCTATGTATGTATACTATAGTTCACTGAAATTGTGAATTACAACTATTTCTGAACACCTTTTACTACAGTAAATCAATACTAATTCATTACTAGGTTCGCAACACCTAATACATACTTGCATATATATTAGTTCTCCGCAAAAATCAGTATTAACTATTATAAATCAATATTTCATTTGATTAAAATTCTTTAGCGCTTTTCTTATTCTGAAAGCCTGTATTTGTTTGTTTAATCGAATTATTTGTCTTTTGCAAGTGATAAAATAATATTCTACTTGTTACATTCCTTTAATTAGCGTCTAAGACGAGCGAAAATTTCACATTATTTCCAATCTGGCACTCGAGATAGACCTTCTTGGCTCTATTAGTATTACTCTAACGTATTTGTAGAATAAAGCGAGAATTATCTTAATTGAGTTCTCAAATTTTATTGTATACATAATTGAATTCATGAGAAATTAAGGTTTTTTCATTTATATTATTTAGAGATTATGGACACGCTATTCCATATAAATGTTATAATGTTATGCAAATATAAGCTAACATTTCGTTAAACGGTTACTTTTCTTCATCTGTTATATCCAAAATTTTGCCTTCATTGTTTCTTCTTCAATAGACATGTCGATTTACGGTTTTAATGTAATACTTATAAAATCTTCCGTGTTTTTATGTAAAACTAGAATTTGCTCTCCTAAGAAAGGTTATTTTGTTTCTTGGACGCCAATTGTTAAATTTTTTACTTGTTTCCTTCAAAAATATTGTTCACATTAGATGGAAACAATCTTGGATTCCTGGTCAAATTATATAGATGAAATTTATAGCTATCTTCAAATGCGTGCCTTTTGCGTTATATATTAATGTGTTCATTTATCTATACTCTAGATATTTCGAGGTCACCAACTAAGTAGGGTCAAATCTGGTCTGGAAACTTTCTATACTTTATAGCGTTTCCGGTTATCCGGCTGTTACTCTTATTAAACTAGATTATATTAGCAAATTTGCGTCAAGCACTCCACGACTATTTAACGATCTAATTGGAAAACCTTATATATTGGCAATTGAGCGCTCAGATATTTATTAAGAGTATTAGTCACCAAAAGGTTTAAGTTAAGTGCCATTTGTAGGATGTCTCTAGACGAAACTCACTTGATACTTGTTAAGGCCCACTAAAATTAAAAAATATTTCACATTAAATTAAATATTGAATAAATTTTTGATTATGAAACGTTAGTTGTCTTTATGGAACATCTCCGGATTGAATTGCAGGTTTCATGAATGCTAGTCTGTGACACGCAATTAATTTCATACTCGAAATAATTTCTTATAAATCTAATGATTTGCAAATAACAAAGGTAACTTATTCGCACTCGATGAAATACTGTATATAAAAGGAGGGTTCTTAGACAATTAGATCAATAATCTATTCTTACACAGTATGGTATTAAATTTTTTTATTTATGAAAATCTTGCATTTAAAAACAGTCTCTAGTTAAAGAAATTATTTTGGTTTAGCATGCGACGAATCAATATTTTGCAAATATGTTTTAGGTGTTGCGAACCTAGTAACAAATTATTTCAGTTGTGACCTGAAGGATAAACAAAAGACAACATGAACGGAAAGTATAACCTCATGCACATTCGTTTCGTGCTTACTGGCGATTCATTAGTAGGAGCCGGTATTACGCCCTATAACTACTGTATATTTGTGTGAGGAATGTGGAATAATAGGACGATACAATCTCCTAGACGAATGTGTAAACATGTAGTAGAGTAGCTAACATCGTATAGTCTCGATAATGCCACTTCAACGCTAACATACTCTATATAATATATATACCGAGTCTATAAAAGTTGCTAACACTATGACTTTTGTTTTTGTAACCGATACCAACATTATAATCCCGAGAAGGTGCATGGTACTAACACTATGGTTTTCAAGTTGGTACATGGTACTAACATGATGGATATGAATGTATGCTATAGTTCACCGAAATTGTGAATTACAACTATTTCTGAACACCTGTTACTACAGTAAATCCATACTAATTCATTACTAGGTTCGCAACACCTAATACATACTTGCATATATATTAGTTCTCCGCAAAAATCAGTATTAACTATTATAAATCAATATTTCATTTGTTTACAATTCTTTAGCGCTTTTCTTATTCAGAAAGCCTGTATTTGTTTGTTTAATCGAATTATTTGTCTTTTGCAAGTGATAAAGTAATATTCTATTTGTTTACATTCCTTTAGTTAGCGTTTAAGACGAGCGAAAATTTTCACATTATTTCCAATCTGGCATTCGAGATAGACGTTCCTGGCTCTATTCGTTTTACTCTAACGTATTTGTAGAATTAAGCGAGAATTATCTTAAGTGAGTTCTCAAATTTTATTGTATACATAATTGAATTCATGAGAAATAAAGGTTTTTTCATTTATATTATTTAGAGATTATGGACACGCTATTCCATATAAATTTTATAATGTTATGCAAATATAAGCTAACATTTCGTTAAACGGTTACTTTTCTTCATCTGTTATATCCAAAATTTTGCCTTCATTGTTTCTTCTTCAATAGACATGTCGATTTACGGTTTTACATGTAATACTTATAAAATCTTCCGTGTTTTTATGTTAAACTAGAATTTGCTCTCCTAAGAAAGGTTATTTTGTTTCCTGGACGCCAATTGTTAATTTTTTTACTTGTTTTCTTCAAAAATATCGTTCACATTACATGGAAACAATCTTGGATTCCTGGTCAAATTATATAGATGAAATTTATAGCTATCTTCAAATGCGTGCCTTTTACGTTATATATTAATGAGCTCATTTATCCATACTCTAGATATTTCGAGGTCACCAACTAAGTAGGGTCAAATCTGGTCTGGAAACTTTCTATACTTTATAGCGTTTCCGGTTATCCGGCTGTTACTCTTATTAAAGTAGATTATATTAGCAAATTTGCGTTAAGCACTCCACGACTATTTAACGATCTAATTGGAAAACCTTATATATTGGCAATTGAGCGCTCAGATATTTATTAATGGTATTAGTCACCAAAAGGTTTAAGTTAAGGGGCATTTGTAGGATGTCGCTTGACGAAACGCGCTTGGTTCTTGTTAAGACCGACTTAAATTAAAAAAATATTTCATATTTAATTAAATATTGAATAAATGTTTGATTATGAAAGTTTAGTTGTCTTTATGGAACATTTCCGGATTGAACTGCAGGTTCCATGAATGCTAGTCTGTGACACATAATTTATTTCTACTCGACATAATTTGGGTGAGGAATGTTGGATAATAGGACGATACAATCTCCTAGACGAATGTGTAAACCTGTAGTAGAGTAGCTAACATCGTATAGTCTCGACAATGCCACTTCAACGCTAACTCACTCTATAAAATATATGTACCGAGTCTGTAAAAGATACTTACACTATGACTGTTGTTTTTGTAACCGATACCAACATTATAGTACCGAAAAGGCACAAGGTACTAATACTACAGTTTCCAAGTTGGTACATGGTACTAACATAATGGATATCAATGTATGTTTTAGTACACTGAAATTGAGAATTACATCTATTTCTGAACACCTGTAACTCCATTTAATCAATACTAATTTGTTACTGGGTTCGCAACACCTGATACATACATGCACATATATTAGCTCACCGCAACAATCAGTATTATCTATTATTAATCAATATTTCATTTGTTTACAAATCTTTAGCGCTTTTCTTATTCAGAAAGCCTGTATTTGTTTGTTTAATCGAATTATTTGTCTTTTGCAAGTTGGTACATGGTACTAACATAATGGATATCAATGTATGTTTTAGTACACTGAAATTGAGAATTATATCTATTTCTGAACACCTGTAACTCCATTTAATTAATACTAATTTGTTACTAGGTTCGCAACACCTGATACATACATGCACATATATTAGCTCACCGCAACAATCAGTATTATCTATTATAAATCAATATTTCATTTGTTTACAATTCTTTAGCGCTTTTCTTATTCAGAAAGCCTGTATTTGTTTGTTTAATCGAATTATTTGTCTTTTGCAAGTGACAAAGTAATATGCTGTTTGCTGCTAAATATTGCGTGCGTACATGAACTACGTAAAGACATCTTGGTGGCTGGTGGATATCACCTGAGCCACTTAAACATTTACCGTAATTGGAATGGCCATTATGAAAATGTTAACTTATAGATAATATTTTGTTGTCAAAAATTAGGTTGTTTTCAATTTTTAATATAAGCGTTTTATTCCAGATCAAATGGAATTGGAATAACTTTCTATTAATTCTTCTACCGAAACAAATAGTATAATATTAATTGGGAATAAATGTTTATTTTATATAAAATCTATTAAGTAGTTAGGTATATTAAATGAAAATATTTTCCAATAAGCTTTGATCTGCGTTTGCTATTAATGTCTGAATTGAATTTATAAATAACTCACACTCTCACTCTTCACAAAAATGTTATTCATTGATTATTCGTTATACAATTAACGTTACTTCAATCTTTTCGTTAACAGTCCCCACTACTGATTTCAAGCCGTCTCAATCTGCGTGATAACTGGGTGCTGAATGGTCCCGTCACTACTGACAGCGATATAACCAGTAGTGGTTTGTTGAAGTTTGGACCGGCTGTCCATCGTGCAAATTTCTTCTGATGCTACTTATGTTGGTGACGATAATTAGTCTATTTCGCTGTCGCTGGCATACAATAATTCCATCGTTTCCTCATTAATCCTTCTAGATTCCGGATGGTAGCCGTGATGAAACTTCTATTCCGGTATGCTTAAGCGGAGAGGTAGAATATCCCTGTTCAACTAATAAAATATTTAAGCCAGGTTTTCAAATTTGAGATAAGCAACAATCTGATTTGAATTAAGCGGTTATATTACATCAATAACACAAAGGAATATTTAAATTTTAGATTAACCTTATTCATACATTTGTTAGCACGTGATAAACAAAACTTGCATTGAGGAGAACAATTCCGCCAAAACTGAACACATTGTATAAAAATCAAATTCCAAATTAAAAGTGTTTTCATGTATTCCTCCGGGGGAAATTGAAAATAATTACACCCCACCATATATTTATACATATATATATATATATATATATATATATATATATATATATATATATATATATATGAGAATACAACGTAAATCCAGAATAATGGCTTAGATACTGGTAAAAATAAGAATTATTATTGAAGGCTTATCAGTCATGTCTTTGTTCCAGTCCAATTTAATTTCCTTTTGAATTACTTTCTGCACGTTTAAGCAGGGGTTCAGCTTATTATTTGCAATAGCTTCAAAAGCCAAAAGCATGTTTTCGGTTTTTGCCTTGTACAGAACTACAGAACTGTAAGTATAAATGTGGCAGTTTAAACTAATATTTCCACTTGACATATTGATTGTCAACTTATTGTGATGAGCTTTCCATTGAAAAAGATTTCCGTATCTGGAAATCGAAAATTTTGGAACAAAAACCAGAAAGACAGCGGATGCAAACAAATCGGATCGCAACCCGATAATCAGGTAAATATTATATTCCGTGTCGCGCAACATGTTTCTTTTAAATCTTATTTAGGTACTAAATACGGTGCTACAACAGTGAAGCTGCAAAATCGCTATCATCACATAAAAAAACAATTAGTAAGGCAAGTGGAAAATATTCGTTTCATTAAAATATGTTTAAAACATTGTGTAATTCCTAAATGTTTTAAATTTAAATTGCCATTTCATTTAAATGATAAAGGTAGATCTCTTAAACATGAACTGACTTTGAACATAATGAATACATTGATTAGGGATTTAGAAAAACGCAAATATGAACTAATTAGAGAGAAAACTAAAATAAGATCTATGTTACTTTCTTTTTTGCACGCGGATGACTTTAAATGTATAGAGGTTTTTACTGATGGCGCACGTAATAGGGAGATAAAAAAGGTTCACATCAGGCATGATAGAAAGTTAGGAAATTTGGGCATCTATAGACAGACCACAGTTAGGACATGTCCTGCTGTAACTAATCGAGTGGTAAACCTATCTAAAATAAATCTTAATGAGAAACAGCTGGAAATGCTTAATCGTGGTCTGAATACAGCTATCCAAATTGAGAAATCACCAAAAAATGAGATAATTACTGAGGCTGTTAAAACAGCACAATTCCTCCCAGAGAAGGATAAAGTTAGGTTTGAATTAGACGTAGCTGCGGCTGTGCTAACATACGCAGAGGAAAAATATAAACCAAATTATGAAATAAAAAGTCTCAGGAAAGAGTTAATAGCAAACAGTGTGATATGTTTGAAAGCAGACAAAGGAGGAGCGACGGTTCTGATGAGTCAATCTGACTATAATGACAAAATGTATGAACAACTAGACAATATAGAGGTATACACTAAAATTAATAAAGATCCTACGGATAAGCTACAAGGAGAAGTTAAATTATTGGTCAATAACATGATTGCTGAAGGAGAATTAGATCAGGCGCATGGTAACACTCTCATACAAAGAGATACAGTCGCTCCTAGAGTGTACGGTTTAGTAAAGATACATAAACCAGGCAACCCTTTGAGAGTTATTGTTAATGTCCAACACTCTCCAACATATAAAATGTCTAAGTTTCTATGTCATAGAATAAAGAAATATTCGTACTTCTTAGACAATACTTTGATGAATTCATACCATTTGGTTGAGATTGTGGATAAATGTGAGCTAAATGAAAACGATAGATTGGCGAGTTTAGATGTGGTGTCAATGTACACCAATATACCAGTACCTAAAGCACTAGACTATTTTCAGCGTTTCCTGGTTGATCATCCAGTAATATTGGAAGGAAGCAAAATGACGATAAGACACGTCATGGAGATGATGTACGTATGTATGTCCTCCACTTATTTTAAATTTAGGAATGCATTTTATAAGCAGATTAGAGGTGTTCCAATGGGGCAACCACTATCGGTTCCAATAGCCAATATCTTCATGCATTACATGGAGAAGACTCTCTTAGATATAACGCCCTTAAATCCTAAATTGTATGTACGATATTTGGATGATATATTAGTTATTTGGAATCACGGGGAGGATCAACTGATAAATTTCTTAAACATAGCAAATCAGGTGAGCGAGCTTAAATTTACAATTGAAAATGAATCAAGTGGCGAATTACCATTTCTGGATGTCAAGTTAATTAGAAATGGTACAAAACTAGAACGGGATGTTTATAGGAAGGATACTTACTCAGGTATCCTTCTTAATTTCGATTCAAATCATCCATATAGAATGAAAATCGGTATCTTAAAATCGATGATAATAAGAAGCTTAAGATTAACAGATAAAAAACATAGAGAGATTGAATTAGGGAGACTGCGAGAAATATTCAGTGCTAATGGGTATCCTCTAAAGTTAATTGAAGCAACTATAATGAGCGTTATAAGTAAATTTAATCATGACTGGAAGTACGTGAAGTCAAATAAATTAAAAGATGACAGGAGGGTAATGATTATACCTGACTCTAAACTAAGTAGGAAAATCAAAATGATAGCAGCAAAATACAATATACGTACTATTTTAAAACAGACCCTTACCCTGGGTATTAAACTTCCCAACCAAAAGGAGAAAATAGAACCGTTAGACACATCAGGAGTATATGAAATTCCATGTAACGACTGTAACCTGATGTATGTGGGTGAAACCATGCGCCCAATTAAGGTTAGACGAGGAGAACATAAAACCGCATGCAAGTATGCCCATGTTAATAGATCAGATCTTGCACGCCATACAGTAGAGACAGGACACACCATTAATTGGGATGGGTGCAGACGTATATCAATCTGTAGCCGTAACAGGTCGACTAGACTGATTAGAGAATCCATCGAAATTAAATCGAGAAATGACATAATGAATGAAACAGCCGTAGAAAAATCACTAGGTCCTATTTGGAATACAGCACTAAATAATGGTAGAAAACGAAGATTGCACGAATCAGAATCAGAATCAGAAACTCGCTCAAGTAAAAGAATAAGAACACTGGACTGATATTAACTTATAGAGGTGGAGAGTGTGTAATTCAATATCGCCCAATTAATTTTTGATTAACTTATTATTTCATCCTTGATTACTTGTTATATTATTTCATCTTTTATCTTACGTTCTGTTGTTAGTGTAGCATCTTTTAACAAACATTTATTTGCATCTTTCTTTATCAAACAATTTTCAACTTCTTTTACGACCCCCTTTTAATCTTTATTTTAACTATCCACCTTAATAGAATACTTTTCCGTTTTGCTAACTCTAAATTATTTACTTTATTCACAGTATCTCGCCCCCTTCTCTCCGGGATGCCACTCGTAATTACTTCATTTAGGATAGTACGTGTAAAAATAGGTCTGATGTGTGCATTTAGGAAATGACAGTTATCATTTTAGTTTTATGTGAATTTCTGTTACACGTGCCGTTAATTACATGTAACAGATTATTTCTCAGTCTTAAGCAAACACTCACACACACACAAACACAAACACACAGAGGTGGCATACGCTTATCTAGTGATTAGTCAGATGTTGCTAAATCGCTGTCATTTCACTGGGATGAGTGTACACGTGCAATAGTTGATTACTCCTCAATCAAAACCAAACGAGAATACATACAAACAGAAATGGCGTACGCTTGCAGACATATACACAAACAAATTTGACAGACACTTTCCTAGCATTTTATGCATAAGAGATCTAACAACAAGTATAAATGTGGCAGTTTAAACTAATATTTCCACTTGACATATTGATTGTCAACTTATTGTGATGAGCTTTCCATTGAAAAAGATTTCCGTATCTGGAAATCGAAAATTTTGGAACAAAAACCAGAAAGACAGCGGATGCAAACAAATCGGATCGCAACCCGATAATCAGGTAATTACAATAGGCTTCAAAACCCAGAAAATGTTTTCGGTTTTTGCCTTGTACAGAACTGAAAAATTGTTACTACTAACAGCATGACCTGTGAGTAGTACATTTTCGCAAATTTCTGATTTTTGTGCAGGAGCTTAAACGTGCAGAAAGTAATTTAAAAGCAAATTAAATTGGACTGGAACAATGAAATAAATGACAGGCCTTAAAAATAGCCTACGTTCCGCAAAATACAACACACCTGTCAATTGCGGTCGCACTTACAATGAAAGCGATGACTCAACAATTGACGGTATGCCAAAGGAGTGGTCTAAATTGCGCAAAACAAAGGCAGACATGGCGAAGAGGGGATTGGTTACGACAAATGTCTAGTTGGGTTTGGATGACCGAATATATTAACGAATCCAGAGTAATGGTAGTAGATAGTGGTAGAAATAAGATTTATTAATAAATGTTATTCCATAGAGTATGTTGTTGCGATCTCATATTTTTAAAAATGGTGATACTTGTAACGACAAATTAATATATATATATATATATATATATATATATATATATATATATATATATATGTGTGTGTGTGTGTATACGAAGCCCACAAAAGGTATGAAATTATGGCTGTAGTGTCATTAACTGATACCAACACTGTGATTGCCGAAAAGTTACCAGAATGATAAAAAGCAGCATTTGCGTAACGTACAGTCCTATCTTTCGATATTTATCAAATTGAAATTCGCTTACCTTACGATAATGAAAAAGCACTGAAGAAACCATTTATGTCCTACGTGTTTATATTTAATTTAATGGAATATTCCATTTCTTTAAGTTTAATTATCTTTAAAATAGACCTCCGATAAAATTACTATACTTAGCTTTAAATAAGTCGACCAATCGTCTGCAAAGTTCGCCTAATTAGAATCGAATGATTCTTGAAATTTTCTTCCTTTCGACATTTGGTGTTATTTATTCGGAATTCAATTTCGGTTAATCAACGCATAAATCTCACGTTTGGCAATAAAATTGTTGTACACGAATTGATACTAAGTTAACCATACACTAATTCAGGTTATGACACAGTTTACATTATTGTATTTCGGATATTCATGGATAGAACTTTATAGAATTCAAGGATTTATGATGAATGATCTGTTCAGTGTCGTCTACACTAGAGGAAATATTAAATAAACCACATCGCTGTTTACGCTGAAAGACCACCGACACCATTTTTCTTTAATCAGTGAGCATAATCCAGACAAGAAAAAACACGAAATCCATTCTTTAAATAAAAATCTCCCACTTGCCTTCAAAGAAGACAAATTGACACTTTTCATCAACATTTTAAAGCTTAACTATCAGATTAGACGTACGACAAGACTACAGGAAAAATCGAGATAAAAAGGCCCGTAACAGTAAGTTTAAAAAGGGGAAAGGAACAGACCTTAAATCATCACCTTGAATTCCTAAGAAATAAGCTTTACTTTGAAGAAATTTATAACCAAAGGGACAAGAAAATCTCTTGTAGAGTCAGCCTATTACCCAGTAGTCTTCAATAGCTATCACGAACAATTTCACTACACCCTACGTCATAGACCCAATTTCCACTCGCATTGCATATCATACTTAATCATCCGTAGAAAACCACAAGCAGTAGAAATTATTTGAACAAAATTCATTTGCGAGAAACGGGATAAGAAATCTTTAAATAAATGTAGAGAACTGCTCAGAATTTGCCATGATCAGGGTCCGAGCCTGGGCACGTCTACTTCAGAATCTATTGTTCCAACAACTCCGCACCGTGCCTCACGCTAAATACAAGTGTTCACGATCGCCGACTTGTTAAATTAAATGGGATTGGTGTTTACTTCAAGCTCGCAAACTTGATTCAACAAATGAACCACCTATAATCTGTCACTAATTAACAGACACCACGCTACCTGGAGAAGCTTTATTGTATTGAAATTTATATTTAAATCAAGGCTTCGAAATTGATGTAAACAGCAGTCCTAAGAGATACACACAATTGTCAGGATAAATTAGGCATTGTATGATGTGTAAAAGGCATTTCATGTAGTAGACCAGTTTCGTACATATTATGAAATTTTCGCATACTTCAACAATCTATCTACATTTCATTCTATATAATTTTCTATATATATATATCCATCCATCCATCTATCTATAAATCTGCATCTTTTGTGTTCTTTCATCCAACTATATATAGGGAGATATATTTATAAATCTATCTGCCTATATGCTCGTCTCTATTGCTATTTATTTATATATTCGACTATTTTTGAAGAAATACAACGCGATTTTTATCGTGGTGTTAACGATATATATATATATATATATATATATATATATATATATATATATATATATATATATATTCATTGTTCCCTTCTTGTGTGCAAAAACAAAAAGAAATTTTATCAGATATAAGAAAATTTTCTTTCTCATGGTCTTCTCAAATATCTACTCATGAACATATCTTTATATATAAATTGGAAAGCAAAACAAGATAGAAATATTTGAACATAGAGAGAGTGTGGAAAATAGAAACCAATCAAATTGCGTGCGTCACATCCAGTTCAAGCTCAATGCTTGTACGTGCTTCTTCTGCTTACATAAATCCGGCTGCAATTTGTTTATCCATAAGGCTTCGTATGTGGCTAGCTCTCTTTTGTTTTTGCATTTAGTAATTACTTTGAATGCTACGTCTGGAGAACATACGTGCGATGTTTCGATGATGTGTTGCGCAATAGCAGACGTGTATTCACCATTTGATTTAAAACAGGCGTTCAAGTTGCAATGTTCCCTCATTCGAGTAATTAACCGTCTGGTCGATCGGCCTACGTAAGTTGATCGACAACTTGCGCATGTATATTGATAAATAATATTTGATATCGACATTAACGGCTGTTTCTCTTTGATTGCTGGTAAAGGCAAGTGTGTTACCCTAAATAACACTCGTAGTTTGGCTGCATTAAATGTGCGTGTCAATGCTGCTTCAACTTTCTTTTGTGCCATTCGGGAAACTGCATCCCCCTTAAATGGGATCTTCAGGTATATATATATATATATATATATATATATATATATATATATATATATATATATATATATTTATATATATATTTATAGTGAGATATATTTATAAATATATCTACCTGTATGTCTGTCTCTTGTTATTTATTGATATATATATATATATATATATATATATATATATATATATATATATATATATATATCGTTGCCATTTTCACCATTGTTTAAAATATAAAACTGATGCGCACAAATGAAAAAGATAGCCTCTCCGAGAAGTCAACACCTTTGTCTGTATACAAATTTCAATATACCTGCAATGCTCATTACATCGGCAGATCAAAAATGATGCTTAAAACTCGAATAAATCAGTATCCCCCCAAAAACTATTAAAAGAGTGCAGCTCCTGCAAATATCAGCAATTTACGAACATGAATTACTCACAGGTCATGTTGTTAATAGTAACAATTTTTCATTTCTGTACAATGCGAAAACGGAATAAATGCTTTTGGATTTTGAAGCTATTGCAATTATTAAGCTGAAGCCCTGCTTAAACGTGCAGAAAATAATTAAAAAAGAAATTAAATTGGACTGAAACAAAGACATAACTGACAGGCCTTCAAAAATAGCCAACGTTTCGCAAAATACGACACACCCATCAATTACGGACGCAATTACAATGAAAGCGATGACAAACCAAATGACGTTATATATATATATATATATATATATATATATGTCCATTGCCTTTGAATATTACACAGTATATTTCTAATTAGGAAGAAAAAACACATTAATAACAAAGTGGATAATGGCCATTTATTTCGAGAATACTATATTTCGCTCTACAATCTTTCATTTATATACATTCTGGGTTTTCATTTGAATATGTGGGTGGCAAAGAATGTGACTCGGTTTTCTATTTCTTGTTTTGGCTGATTGGTAAGTGTGCGTGTGCCTGTTTGCATATTTCCCTAGACAAAAATATATATAAATATATATATATATATATATATATATATATATATATATATATATGTATGTATGTATGTATGCTTATTAAAATGTGTGTATGCATGTTTGTATGAATGTATGAATATATGTTTTTAGGCCTATATGAAAGGATTTAAGTATGTATGCAATTTTGTATGTCTGTCGTCTTGATAGGTAGCCTTCAAAAATCTAATTTTTTTGGCACATGAGTCAGTTCTGATCCTTGAATGTATGCCTGCATCATCAGTGTGAAAGGCTTATTTTGAATAACCTTCTGAATTCGAAATATCGGGTGCTGCATTTCACGATGATTCGATTGCGTGGCGATATAATTTATGGAGCGTTGACTAAACGTATTTTGTACTAGATGAAATAAGGATGCCCTGCAGGTTTCTTTTAATGAGCCGACTATCATTCATATCTTCAAAAAGGCAATCGTAATTTGTGTGATAACCATCGTGACACAAACTTGACTCCAGTCGTATCTAGGTTATTTGCTTCGATTTTCTTACGCCGTCTTAGCGCCTCGCATGAATCATATACTGGAGAAGAGTAAGCCTGATACTCTCCAGGTCTAAATTAAATGGACAATAGTTTAATCGTAAGGCACGTACTTGATATGCGACATGTGTACTGTATCGCAAACCATATGTCCACTAATTTTTTTAATTATATGCCCGCTTTCTGAACACACATTTCCGATCGTTTTAATGTTTACAATGAATTATCGCACAACTTTACATTTTGCAGTGCTTTACGTCTAGTGTGCCAAATTTCGGCATTTTTCAAATGCTTGTAATAAGTGTAGGATGAGAGTGTCGAACATATTCCGAGCGTAGATTAGTTGTTCTTGTCTGTGAAGACGATATTGTATTATTATTTACAAACGATATGCTGCCTAGTCCTCTTTGAATAGATTTTTAGTCATTTTCTCCCTCTAAATATTAGATTCTTCTAAAGGATTACTCACAATCCACTCCAATGCTATGGCCACAAAGTAAATTTTTGGACATAATCCATGTTAGCTGTATCAATAGCATGGCAATATGAGCTACGATGTGAGCATTAGAATCATGAAAGCTAACTCTTCCCAATCTTAACCAATAATAGAGAAACGCGAGTATCCCACACTGCCTTAAAGGTCGTCCTAACAATGCATCTGTATATGCTGTTTTATTTTTCGCTAGGTAAACTTGGTTCTTTAGAGTCGTGGATTTTGGACATTCCAGCACCGTTGTTTGAGAAGCACAATAACTATGGGGTACCGAAATCGAATAAGTTTCGATGACATACATAGACATATTTTTAGTTGGACCAACATATCCTCCTCGTTTGAAAAACTAATTAGTCTTAATCAACTACGCTGTCTCGGTCAGGTTTTACGTATGACTTAGCATTATTATGTGGTATAGGATCCGTTTGCCTACCAGGTTTGGGTTGGTGTAGACATCGTAGTTCTTGGCTGCGCGATATGATGTAGAATCGAGCTTAGTTGGGATCTTTTTGCAGATATTTTGGCAGAATAATCCTCCAACTTTTTTCCTAGTTGGGCTGAGTTACCTGAGATGTTCGGTCGTGTTTATGATGCGGTACAGTGAAACCCGCAAGCCAGCTGTGTTGCCGATTTCGCCATGCCCTAAATTTTGCAGTCATAATGATGCTATGCTATGTTGCCTCATTTCTGTGTGTTACCGAGGTAAATATCCATCTAAGCTAGATCTTGCTTTTCATAAATCGCACTCTTTTAATGTTTTTTGTTTAAATTATTTCCATCATTTTCATTTTTTTAATTATTATCTGTTTAGAATTATACTTGTTAATTTTTATGTTTTATTTTCACATGGTTATATGACAGTGAAGCATATGTTACTGACGGCAAATGTTTTTTGCTAATCGTGATAATAATAATAATAATAATAATAATAATAATAATAATAATAATAATAATAATAACAATATTGTTCTAACACTATTGTTGCTGTTGTTGATCTTGATGGTGGTGGTGATGTTGATGATCATGATGATTATGTTGATGATCATGATGGTGATGATGACGATGACGATGATGATTATAATGATGATGTGGATTCTGATGATGATGATGATGATGATGATGATGATGATGAAGAAATGCATATCTCCTTTGAAAGAGTAAACGTTGTTGTTGTTGGTGGTGGTGTTGATGATGACAATGATAATGATAATGATGATGATAATGATGACGATGATGATGATGAAATTAATATTTTCTTTGAATGCGGAAATCTTGTTGGATTGTGATGTAATATTTTCTTCAATTTTCACATAGGTCAACATCGCGGAACAGCGGGTCATTTGGATCAACGTCGGCCGAGAATAGTCTGCGTTTGGAGACCGTTTCAGCTTTGCCATTAATCTCCAAAATGATGTAATTCTGACGTCGATCTAACACACGATAAGGACCGCGCTTCGGTTTGGCTAGAATCCTGTTATCCATATCTTAATTGACGAAGAACCATTTACAGCTGTCAAAATCTTTGCGTTTATAAATTAGGCCATGTTGCTAACGTGTAGGACAGATCGCCCGATTCTGAGCGTGATATTGTAGAAAACGGCGAAGTGGAAACAGAAATGTCGGATCGTTCATCGTTATTGCAGTTTCAGAGCGTGATCGGACTAGTTCGCCAGGCAGCCGTAGACATTCGCCAAATACCATTTCAGCGGAACTAAATTTGATCGGCTCACGAGGTCGTGTACGCATTGATATAGTACTTTCGGTAAAGCCGCAAGCCAATTTTATTCTAGGCTAGCCTTGAGCGCCGCTTTCAGTTCTCGGTGTGGCCTTTCGACGAAACCATTTGCTCTCGGGTTGCGAGCCGCGGTCACGGAGTGTTATACACCATAGTATTGAAGTACGGCTGCGAACTCTTCGCCAAGGAACTGTGCGCCACGATCGGTTGTCACTTCAGCTGGAGCACCGAACCGAGCGAACCAATTGAGCTCTAAAGCATAACTGACAGTTTCTTGCTTCATGTCTGGCAGTGGTATGGCCTCATATCATCGAGTGATGCGCTCCCGTATTGACAGTAGATATCGCATATTGTTCACGGCAGGTAAGGTTACCAGATCAACGTGTATGTGTGTAAACCGGACTTTGGGCACTTGAATGACTTGGGTTATGACATGGAATTTCACACCGTGCATCCTAGTAATGACTTATCAGGGATTAAAATCAGTTTTGGCAAACACAAATTGCAAGTAAAACAGCTGATTACAAATCAAGATATTCAGTAGATCGTTTCGTCATTTAAAGGAACTCATTAAGTACTGCTCAAAATATTTCTTGGAAAGGGCTCGAAAATGTTCAATTCCGCTTTCTAAGGCCAATTCGATCAAGAACATTTCGTCACCAAATTATTTGAAATATTTACAGAAAATCTTACATGCTTAAACCACTATCAAAAATTCGTTACCCGCCTATCAAAACAATTATATCCATCATGTGGGCACCTCAGGAATCGAAAAGGTCTAGGCGGAATTCTACTATTACTAAATTTAATGAACATAACTTGTGCTGGCGGTAATAAGTATTAATTAAATCATGGATGAGATTTTGCCATAAATACCTGTCCCATTATATATATATATATATATATATATATATATATATATATATATATATATATATATATTTGTCTGTTTAAATCAAGCATTGTAAAAATAAGAAAAGTCAGTCCATGCAGTATATTGGTATCGTCCGTATTGAGAATATATCAGTTACTATAAGGAATTTGGCACGCACATGGCTCGAACCTGAGCACGTTTACTTTAGTACTTGTTGCTCTAACCATTGAGCCACCGTGACGCATAATTACAGTAACTACTAACTACCACCAATATATCATTATGGAAAAAAAACACGCCGCCTGGGGACAGGTTAGTACAATAAACATTTATAAAATAAAATGAATATTTTTTGCGTGGCCGGTGATAACAATTAATTAAATCGAGGTTGCCATCTTGACATGCACACCTGTCTCATTATATACATACACTAGACTGTAGGAGTATTTTTGCGGGGTAGCTATCTAATTCGTGATTCTGTTTCCGTCCTACAGATGCATGGTGGCTATTATTACTACCCGTGCTCATAAACAGTCTCTGATCTTTTTCGGATGGTTGATGTGAGAAGGCAAAAAATAAGTTGTCATACGTATATTGTACACAATGTTGCAAATAGAAATATAATTCACAGTTAGTCCAAATTGACCATGTGTTGGTCGGCAATAAAAACGGATTTTAACACAAAAGTAAGTCTTAAACACCATTCACAGCTAAACTAAATTGTCCGTCTTCTAGACTGTAGAAGTTAAAATGAGCTTTGTTTGTAAAGAAACATATTTTACACACAACCCGTTATTCTTTCTCAAATTTCTGAATTGGAATGAATATAGGTAACCGATTGAAAATACATGATGGTATGAACATAGACACTGTTAAAGGTTGTCACTGAATATGTATGTGTGTGTTCCGTGTAAAGACTTCAATGACAAAATTCACAAATATTTAGTTCACTGCTTGCTATGTTTTTAACTCATGTCATTATTATGATCTATTAAATGTGAACAGTAAATCCTTCGAGTAAACTGTGAATAATCCAACTGAGCGAAATAAATCCACTGTGACACAATAGTCCACCGCGTGATCCACGCGTATCGCGCGCGGTTCTGTCTACTTCTACAAATAAAATTGCAGTTCAAGAAATCTCAATTAAAATTGATTGAAACTAACAGAGATTGTTTTTAAAATTACAGTTAAGAGAAATATTGTGTAAGAACAGATTTAGATTATTTGACCTTAAAGAGCACTGTATTTGGCAAAATTGAACATCATTGGGTTGTAACGCGGAGCCGCTTGTTACAAGACAGTATAATCCAAGCATTGCATAATGTAGAAAAGACAGTTCATCCAGTAGATGCGTTTCGTTCTTTAAAGGAACTCATTAAGTACTGCTCAAAATATTTCTCGGAAAGGGCTCGAAAATGTTCAAGTCCGCTTTCGAAACTGCTGCTCTTACCACTGAGCCAACATGACGCATATTACGCTGAACTTGCAATTATACTCCAAATTATATTTCTCAGTTATCATTTTCTTTAGGAGGAGCCAAAATGTCATACCTTTAGACCTAAAGTACCAGCTAACTAGCGTCAATCTGGTGAGCCTCCAATAAGCAAGTGACGCGTGTGTACATGAGATTATACCTTTCGTTCGTGCTGACTTTGGTTTATCCTTCCCGTCCTAGTAGAACTAATTTAGTACACAATTGGAAGCAGATAGACAGACTGACAGTCAGTTAATATTTATACATTAGAAAAACAATAAACATAAATATCTCACTAGCTTTAGTCAATTATATCGCGTTATGTGGCAAAGAATATTATTTGCGAAATATCCAATGTAAGTTACGCACTAAATATTCTAGCGCCAATTTGTTATAAATAATGCGTTGTTTCGTGCTTTTGGAATAATACGTATATTTCACAAGACAAACAATTTATATATCTACACACACATATATATATAAATATATATATATATATATATATATATATATATATATATATATATATATATATATATATATATATGTATATATTAGTATAAACTTAACAATGCATCAGATAGAAAAGACATTTTGTAATTCTTTGCATCTTCCTGTACTTACCAGAATTTACAGCAGACAGAACTCAAACCGGGGCACATGTGCTTCAGTGTCTGTAACTCTAACCACTGCGCCACCCAGCTGAGTACAACACACAAGTTGAAGTAATATAACAAATATGCTCTATTTTTACGCTGTCGACCAATAAAAGTTAGCACTGCTTTCAAAGACTAAGTGAAATCAAAACAGTCATTCTAAATTGTGCTACAAAAATAAACAATTAGCTATTGTCCTACCTTTCAATTAGGAGAATAGAGTGGCCACGGTGGTAGAGCAGAGTGCAAACTTTAATCAGTATATAACCAAGCTGAAACGACGACTGGAATCGACAGAATTAGTAATGGGAACGAAGGAGAAGTATAGCGTCATTTGATTCCCAACAGGACGTGCGACATTGCTAGGTTGATCACGCTACCACTTCACAAAGACTGCAGAGACAACTCAGCTGGAACCATCATGTCTAATGTGCTGATTACTCAACCTCAATAGTGAATTGGATTGTAGATTTGGAGACAATTGGCTTCATTTCAATAGATTTCATCACATCATCTCCTATCATCGGCATTATAATCAAGGTTATTGTCTAAAATGTTAATATTTCGCATACGAAATAAAAATTTGAAAAAAATTGCAACAAACTACGCAGGAAAAATGTAAACTAAGATGCATGTGTGTGTGCGTTTATTTATGTCAGACACAGTGGACAAGCTTAAGTTGCAGTAAGAACTGTTCGACTCTAGCGCCTGAAAAGAAGATGCTCCGGATGATCGATGTTCGTCAGCTTGGACTGGGAAACCAGTCAATGTATCTAAATTAGAGTAACATGTTGCGAGACAGGGAATAGATTAATTATCTGATACCTGTTCTACCCACCTTTTTTGTATCCAATGTCTGCAATTTGATTCCAAATATATCGACTTCCGGTTTTGGAAGTCATTACAACGGAAAGCACATCCCACAAGTCAAATATCAATAAGACATATTCATTAATCTAAATACGTACGCAAAATAATGCACGCGTACATTAACTACGTAAGAAAATCTGGCTGGTGCATATCACCTGAGCCACCTCAAAAAAAAGACTATTGTGTCAACATGGCCATGGAGATTTTAACTTATAGATAATATTATGTCGTCAGAAATTAGTTTGTTTTCATTTTTTTAATATAAGCGTTTTATTCCAGATCAAATGGAATTGGAATAAAGATATATTAATTCTTCTACCGAAACAAATAGTATAATATATGTTTGGAATAAATCTCTATTTTATATAAAATCTATTAAGTAGTAAGGTATAATAAATGAAAATAATCTGCCAATAAGCTTTCATCTGCGATAGTTAAATATTAATGTCTGAATTGAATTTATAAATAACTCACACTCTCACTCTTCACAAAAATGTTATTCCTTGATTATTCATTATAAAATTAACGTTATTTCAATCTTTTCGTTAACAGTCCCAACTACTAAATTCAAGCCGTCTCAATCCACGTGATAACTGGGTGCTGAATGGTCCCGTCACTCCGAGTGCTCCACGCCGTCAGTACTAACAATTAACAGTTTTGGAGTATCCAATACTACTGACTGCGGTATAACCAGTAGTGGTTTGTTGAAGTTTGGACCGGCTGTCCATTGTGCAAATTTCTTCTGATGCTATTTATATTGGTGGCGATAATTAGTCTATTTCGCTGTCTTTGGCATACAATAATTCCATCGTTTCCTCATTAATCCTTCTAGATTCCGGATGTCAGCCGTGATGAAACTTCCATTACGGTATGCATAAGCGGAGAGGTAGAATATCCCTGTTCAGATACTTATATATTTAAGCCTAGTTTTAAAATTTGAGATAAGCACCAATCTGATTTTAATTAACCGGTTACAATACATCAAAAATACAGGAATATTTCAATTATAAATTAACCTTATTCATACATTTGTTAGAACGTGATAAACACAACTTGCATTGCGGAGAACAATTTCGCCAAAACTGAACACATATTCTAAAAATCAAATTACAAATCAAACGTGTTTTCATGTATTGCAAATAATTACACTCCATATATATATATATATATATATATATATATATATATATATATATATATATATATATATATGAGAACACAACGTAAACCTTGGAATACATTAACGAATCCAGGATAATGGCTTAGATACTGGAAGAATAAGAATTATTAGTCAAGGCCTGTCAGTTATGTCTTTGTTCGAGTCCGATTTAATTTCCTTTTGAATTACTTTCTGCACGTTTAAGCAGGGGTTCAGCTTATTAATTGCAATAGCTTCAAAAGCCAGAAGCATTTTTTCGGTTTTTTTCCTTGTACAGAACTGAAAAATTGTTACTACAAACAGCATGACTTGTGAGTAGTACATGTTCGCAAATTTCTGATTTTCGTGCAGGAGCTTAAACGTCCAGAAACTAATTCAAAAGCAAATTAAATTGGACTGGAACAATGAAATAAATGACGGGCCCTAAAAATAATCTACGTTCCGCAAAATACAACACACCTGTCAATTGCGGTCGCACTTACAATGAAAGCGATGACGCAACACATGACGTTACGCCAAAAGAGTGGTCTAAATTGCGCAAAACAAAGGCAGACATGGCGAAGAGGGGATTGGTTACGACAAATGTACAATTGGGATTGGATGAACGAATATACTGACGAATCTAGAATAATGGTAGTAAATAGTGGTATAAATAAGATTTATTAATAAATGTTATTCCATGGAATAAGTTGTTGCGATCTCATATTTAAAAAAATGGTGATACATGTAACGACAAATTAATATATATATATATATATATATATATATATATATATATATATATATATATATGTGTGTGTGTGTGTGTATATGAAACCCCAAAAGGGTATGAAACTATGGCTATTGTGTCATTACCTGATACCACCACTGTGATTGCCGAAAAGTTACCAGAATGATAAAAATCAGCATTTGCGTAACGTACAATCCTATCTTTCGATATTTATCAAATTTAAATTCGCTTACCTTACGATATTGAAAAAGCACTGAAGAAACCACTTATGTCCTATGTGTTTATATTTAATTTAATGGAATATTCCATTTCTTTAAGCTTAATTATCTTTAAAATAGACCTCCGATAAAATTACCACACTTGACAATGGCTAAATTTAAATAAGTTGACCTATCGTCTGCAAAGTTCGCCTAATTAGAATCGAATGATTCTTGAAATTTTCTTCCTTTCGACATTTGGTGTTATTTATTCGGAATTCAATTTCGGTTAATCAACGTATAAATCTCACGTTTGGCAATAAGATTGTTGTACACGAATTGATACTAAGTTAACTATACACTAATTCAGGTTAGGACACAGTTTACATCATTATATTTCGGATATTCATGGATAAAACTTTATAGAATTCAAGGGTTTATGATGAATAATCTGTTCAGTGTCGTCTACATTAGAGGAAATATTAAATAAACCACATTCCTGTTTACGCTGAAAGACCACCGGCACCAGTTTTCTTTAATCAGTGAGCATAATCCAGACAAGAAAAAACACGAAATCCATTCTTTAAACAAAAATCTCCCACATGCCTTCAAAGAAGACAAATTGCCATTTTTCATCTACATTTTAAAGCCTAAATATCAGATTAGACGTACGACAAGACTACAGGAAAAATCGAGATAAAAAGGTCCGTAACAGTAAGTTTAAAACGGGGAACGGAACAGACCTTTAATCATCACCTTGAATTCCTAAGGAATAAGCTTTACTTTGAAGAAATTTATAACCAAAGGGACAAGAAAATCTCATGTAGAGTCAGCCTATTACCAAGTAGTCTTCAATAGCTATCACGAACAATTTCACTACACCCTACGTCATAGACCCAATTTGCACTCGCATTGCATATCATACTTAATCATCCGTAGAAAACCACAAGCAGTAGAAATTATTTGAACAAAATTTATTTGCGAGAAACGGGATAAGAAATCTTTAAATAAATGTAGAGAACTGCTCAGAATTTGCCGTGATCAGGGTCCGAGCCTGGGCACGTCTACTTCAGAATCTATTGTTCCAACAACTCCGCACCGTGCCTCACGCTAAATACAAGTTTTCACGATCGCCGACTTGTTAAATTAAATGGGTTTGGTGTTTACTTCAAGCTCGCAAACTTGATTCAACAAATGAACCACCTATAATCTGTCACTAATGAACAGACACCACGCTACGTGGAGAAGCTTTATTGTATTGAAATTTATATTTAAATCAAGGCTTCGAAATTGATGTAAACAGCAGTCCTAAGAGATACACACAATTGTCAGGATAAATTAGGCATTGTATGATGTGTAAAAGGCATTTCATCTAGTAGACCAGTTTCGTACATATTATGAAATTTTCGCATACTTCAACAATCTATCTACATTTCATTCTATATAATTTTCTATATATATATATCCATCCATCCATCTACTTAACTATAAATCTGCATCTTTTGTGTTCTTTCATCCAACTATATATAGGGAGATATATTTATAAATCTATCTGCCTATATGCTCGTCTCTATTGCTATTTATTTATATATTCGACTATTTTTGAAGAAATACAACGCAATTTTTATCGTTGTCTTAACGATATATATATATATATATATATATATATATATATATATATATATATATATAGTGAGATATATTTATAAATATATCTTCCTGTATGTTTGTCTCTTGTTATTTATTGATATATATATATATATATATATATATATATATATATATATATATATATATATATACCGTTGCCATTTTCACCATTGTTTAAAATATAAAACTGATGTGCACAAATGAAAAAGATAGCCTCTCCGAGAAGTCAACATCTTTGTCTGTATACAAATTTCAATATACCTGTAACGCTCATTACATTGGCAGATCAAAAAAGATGCTTAAAACTCGAATAAATCAGTATCCCCCCAAAAACTATTAAAAGGGTGCAGCTCCTGCACAAAAATCAGCAATTTACGAACATGAATTACTCACAGGTCATGCTGTTAATAGTAACAATTTTTCAGTTCTGTACAATGCAAAAACGGAATAAATGCTTATGGATTTTGAAGCTATTGCAATTATTAAGCTGAAGCCCTGCTTAAACGTGCAGAAAATAATTCAAAAAGAAATTAAATTGGACTGAAACAAAGACCTAACTGACAGGCCTTCCAAAATAGCCAACGTTTCGCAAAATACGACACATACATCAATTACGGACGCAATTACAATGAAAGCGATGACACACCAAATGACGTTACGCAAAAGGAGTGGTCTAAATTGCGCAAAATAAAGTCTGACATAACGAATAGGGGATCTATTACGAAAATGTACAGTTGGTATTGGATGGACTAATATACTAACGAATCGAAAATAATGGCTGAAGATACTAGTTGAAATAAGATTTACAATCCCAGCTAAGAAAATATACTTTATTAAATTTTCGTGTTGTGGTCAAATTTGTGTTCATTTTTTTCGTTTATTTCACTGAAAACAGTTAATGTTTGTGACTGCATAGAAATTACAAGAGGTAAGAGCCGCATCTCTACTTTTCTTTCCACAAATAAACGAAATGCGGATTGATCCTGGAATCAACGCGTCAGTGCGTTGAGGCTGGCGGTAGTTTTGTTATGTTGTTCGACGTCTGGTTAATTACAATGGGATTGGTGTTTACTTCAAGCTTGCAAACTTGATTTAAATAATTGTTACCACCACACGCGCAATCAATTATTGTTTAATTGTACACATTTTTCAGGTCTTTATGCATATATATATTCTTTATTATGTCCAGTGCCTTTGAATATTACACAGTATATTTCTTATTAAGAAGAAAAAACACATTAATAACAAAGTGGATAATGGCCGTTTATTTCGAGAATACTATATTTCGCTCTACAATCTTTCATTTATATACATTCTGGGTTTTCATTTGAATATGTGGGTGGCAAAGAACGTGACTCGGTTTTCTATTTCTTGTTTTGGCTGATTGGTAAGTGTGCGTGTGCCTGTTTGCATATTTCCCTAGACAAAAATGTATATATATATGTATGTATATATTTATGCATGTATGTATGTATGCTTATTAAAATGTGTGTATGCATGTTTGTATGAATGTATGAATATATGTTTTTAGGCTTATATGAAAGGATTTAAGTATGTATGCAATTGTGTATGTCTGTAGTCTTGATAGGTAGCCTTCAAAAATCAAATTTTTTTGGCACATGAGTCAGTTCAGTTCCTTGAATGTATGACTGCATCATCAGTGTGAAAGGCTTATTTTGAATAACCTTCTGAATTCGAAATATCGGATGCTGCATTTTACGATGATTCGATTGCGTGGCGATATAATTTATGGAGCGTTGACTAAACGTATTTTGTACTAGATGAAATAAGCATACCCTGCAGGTTTCTTTTAATGAGCCGACTATCATTCATATCTTCAAAAAGGCAATCGTAATTTGTGTGATAACCATCGTGACACAAACTTGACTCCAGTCGTATCTAGGTTATTTGCTTCAATTTTCTTACGCCGTCTTAGCGCCTCGCATGAATCATATACTGGAGAAGAGTAAGCCTGATACTCTCTAGGTCTAAATTAAATGTACAATAGTTTAATAGTAAGGGACTTAATTGCTATGCGAATTGTTTATTGTATCGCAAAATATATGTCTACTAAATTTTTAAATTATATACTCGCTTTCTGCACAAAAAATTTCGATCGTGTTAAGGTTTACAATGAATTATCGCACAACTTTACATTTTGCAGTGCTTTACGTCTAGTGTGCCAAATTTCGGCATTTTTTAAATGCTTGTAATAAGTGTAGGATGAGAGTGTCGAACATATTCCGAGCGTAGATTAGTTGTTCTTGTCTGTGAAGACGATATTGTATTATTATTTACAAAGGATATGTTGCCTAGTCCTCTTTGAATAGATTTTTAGTCATTTTCTCCCTCTAAATATTAGATTCTTCTAAAGGATTACTCACAATCCACTCCAATGCTATGGCCACAAAGTAAAGTTTTGGACATAATCCATGTTAGCTGTATCAATGCATGGCAATATGAGCTACGATGTGAGCATTAGAATCATGAAAGCTAACTCTTCCCAATCTTAACCAATAATAGAGAAACGCGAGTATCCCACACTGCCTTAAAGGTCGTCCTAACAATGCATCTTTATATGCTGTTTTATTTTTCGCTAGGGAAACTTGGTTCTTTAGAGTCGTGGATTTTGGACATTCCAGCACCGTTGTTTGAGAAGCACAATAACTATGGGGTACCGAAATCGAATAAGTTTCGATGACATACATAGACATATTTTTAGTTGGACCAACATATCCTCCTCGTTTGAAAAACTAATTAGTCTTAAACAACTACGCTGTCTCGGTCAGGTTTTACGTATGACTTAGCATTATTATGTGGTATAGGATCCGTTTGCCTACCAGGTTTGGGTTGGTGTAGACATCGTAGTTCTTGGCTGCGCGATATGATGTAGAATCGAGCTTAGTTGGGATCTTTTTGCAGATATTTTGGCAGAATAATCCTCCAACTTTTTTCCTAGTTGGGCTGAGTTACCTGAGATGTTCGGTCGTGTTTATGATGCGGTACAGTGAAACCCGCAAGCCAGCTGTGTTGCCGATTTCGCCATGCCCTAAATCTTGCAGTCATAAGGATGCTATGCTATGTTGCCTCATTTCTGTGTGTTACCGAGGTAAATATCCATCTAAGCTAGATCTTGCCTTTCATAAATCGCACTCTTTTAATGTTTTTTGTTTAAATTATTTCCATCATTTTCATTTTTTTATTTATTATCTGTTTAGAATTATACTTGTTAATTTTTATGTTTTATTTTCACATGGTTATATGACAGTGAAGCATATGTTACTGACGGCAAATGTTTTTTGCTAATCGTGATAATAATAATAATAATATTAATAATAATAATAATATTAATAATAATAATAATAACAATATTGTTCTAACACTATTGTTGCTGTTGTTGATCTTGATGGTGGTGGTGATGTTGATGATGATGATGATTATGTTGATGATCATGATGGTGATGATGACGATGACGATGATGATTATAATGATGATGTGGATTCTGATGATGATGATGATGATGATGATGATGATGATGATGATGAGCATATCTCCTTTGAAAGAGTAAACGTTGTTGTTGTTGGTGGTGGTGTTGATGATGGCAATGATAATGATAATGATGATGATGATGATGATGATGATGATGATGAAATTAATATTTTCTTTGAATGCGGAAATCTTGTTGGATTGTGATGTAATATTTTCTTCAATTTTCACATAGGTCAACATCGCGGAACAGCGGGTCATTTGGATCAACGTCGGCCGAGAATAGTCTGCGTTTGGAGACCGTTTCAGCTTTGCCATTAATCTCCAAAATGATGTAATTCTGACGTCGATCTAACACACGATAAGGACCGCGCTTCGGTTTGGCTAGAATCCTGTTATCCATATCTTAATTGACGAAGAACCATTTACAGCTGTCAAAATCTTTGCGTTTATAAATTAGGCCATGTTGCTAACGTGTAGGACAGATCGCCCGATTCTGAGCGTGATATTGTAGAAAACGGCGAAGTGGAAACAGAAATGTCGGATCGTTCATCGTTATTGCAGTTTCAGAGCGTGATCGGACTAGTTCGCCAGGCAGCCGTAGACATTCGCCAAATACCATTTCAGCGGAACTAAATTTGATCGGCTCACGAGGTCGTGTACGCATTGATATAGTACTTTCGGTAAAGCCGCAAGCCAATTTTATTCTAGGCTAGCCTTGAGCGCCGCTTTCAGTTCTCGGTGTGGCCTTTCGACGAAACCATTTGCTCTCGGGTTGCGAGCCGCGGTCACGGAGTGTTATACACCATAGTATTGAAGTACGGCTGCGAACTCTTCGCCAAGGAACTGTGCGCCACGATCGGTTGTCACTTCAGCTGGAGCACCGAACCGAGCGAACCAATTGAGCTCTAAAGCATAACTGACAGTTTCTTGCTTCATGTCTGGCAGTGGTATGGCCTCATATCATCGAGTGATGCGCTCCCGTATTGACAGTAGATATCGCATATTGTTCACGGCAGGTAAGGTTACCAGATCAACGTGTATGTGTGTAAACCGGACTTTGGGCACTTGAATGACTTGGGTTATGACATGGAATTTCACATCGTGCATCCTAGTAATGACTTATCAGGGATTAAAATCAGTTTTGGCAAACACAAATTGCAAGTAAAACAGCTGATTACAAATCAAGATATTCGGTAGATCGTTTCGACATTTAAAGGAACTCATTAAGTACTGCTCAAAATATTTCTTGGAAAGGGCTCGAAAATGTTCAATTCCGCTTTCTAAGGCCAATTCGATCAAGAACATTTCGTCACCAGATTATTTGAAATATTTACAGAAAATCTTAGGTGCTTAAACCACTATCAAAAATTCGTTACCCGCCTATCAAAACAATTATATCCATCATGTGGGCACCTCAGGAATCGAAAAGGTCTAGGCGGAACTCTACTATTACTAAATTTAATGAACATAGCTTGTGCTGGCGGTAATAAGAATTAATTAAATCATGGTTGAGATTTTGACACAAACACCTGTCCCATTATATATATATATATATATATATATATATATATATATATATGTATATATATATATTTGTCTGTTTAAATCAAGCATTGTAAAAATAAGAAAAGTCAGTCCATGCAGTATATTGGTATCGTCCGTATTGAGAATATATCAGTTACTATAAGGAATTTGGCACGCACATGGCTCGAACCTGAGTACGTTTACTTTAGTACTTGTTGCTCTAACCGTTGAGCCACCGTGACGCATAATTACAGTAACTACTAACTACCACCAATATATCATTATGGAAAAAAAACACGCCGCCTGGGGACAGGTTAGAACAATAAACATTTATAAAATAAAATGAATATTTTTTGCGTGGGCGGTGATAACAATTAATTAAATCGAGGTTGCCATCTTGACATGCACACCTGTCTCATTATATACATACACTAGATTGTAGGAGTATTTTTGCGGGGTAGCTATCTAGTTCGTGATTCTGTACCCGTCCTACATATCCATGGTGGCTATTATTACTACCCGTGCTCATAAACAGTCTCTGATCTTTTTCGGATGGTTGATGTGAGAAGGCAAAAAATAAGTTGTCATACGTATATTGTACACAATGTTGCAAATAGAAATATAATTCACAGTTAGTCCAAATTGACCATGTGTTGGTCGGCAATAAAAACGGATTTTAACACAAAAGTAAGTCTTAAACACCATTCACAGTTAAACTAAATTGTCCGTCTTCTAGACTGTAGAAGTTAAAATGAGCTTTGTTTGTAAAGAAACATATTTTACACACAACCCGTTATTCTTTCTCAAATTTCTGAATTGGAATGAATATAGGTAACCGATTGAAAATACATGATGGTATGAACATAGACACTGTTAAAGGTTGTCACTGAATATGTATGTGTGTGTTCCGTGTAAAGACTTCAATGACAAAATTCACAAATATTTAGTTCACTGCTTGCTATGTTTTTAACTCATGTCATTATGATGATCTATTATTCTCTGAAATTCAGAATGGCACAGTTAAATGTGAACAGTAAATCCTTCGAGTAAACTGTGAATAATCCAACTGAGCGAAATAAATCCACTGTGACACAATAGTCCACCGCGTGATCCACGCGTATCGCGCGTGGTTCTGTCTACTTCTACAAATAAAATTGCAGTTCAAGAAATCTCAATTAAAATTGCTTGAAACTAACAGAGATTGTTTTTAAAATTACAGTTAAGAGAAATATTGTGTAAGAACAGATTTAGATTATTTGACCTTAAAGAGCACTGTATTTGGCAAAATTGAACATCATTGGGTTGTAACGCGGAGCCGCTTGTTACAAGACAGTATAATCCAAGCATTACATAATGTAGAAAAGACAGGTCATCCAGTAGATGCGTTTCGTTCTTTAAAGGAACTCATTAAGTACTGCTCAAAATATTTCTCGGAAAGGGCTCGAAAATGTTCAAGTCCGCTTTCGAAACTGCTGCTCTTACCACTGAGCCAACATGACGCATATTACGCTGAACTTGCAATTATACTCCAAATTATATTTCTCAGTTATCATTTTCTTTAGGAGGAGCCAAAATGTCATACCTTTAGACCTAAAGTACCAGCTAACTAGCGTCAATCTGGTGAGCCTCCAATAAGCAAGTGACGCGTGTGTACATGAGATTATACCTTTCGTTCGTGCTGACTTTGGTTTATCCTTCCCGTCCTAGTAGAACTAATTTAGTACACAATTGGAAGCAGATAGACAGACTGACAGTCAGTTAATATTTATACATTAGAAAAACAATAAACATAAATATCTCACTAGCTTTAGTCAATTATATCGCGTTATGTGGCAAAGAATATTATTTGCGAAATATCCAATGTAAGTTACGCACTAAATATTCTAGCGCCAATTTGTTATAAATAATGCGTTGTTTCGTGCTTTTGGAATAATACGTATATTTCACAAGACAAACAATTTATATATCTACACACACATATATATATAAATATATATATATATATATATATATATATATATATATATATATATATATATATATATATATATCTGTATATACTCAACAATGCATCAAATAGAAAAGACATTTTATCCCAAAGACCGGTTTTGTAATTCTTTGAATCTTCATGTACTTACCAGAATTTACAGCGGACAGAACTCGAACCGCGGCACATGTGCTTCGGAGTCTGTGGCTCTAACCACTGCGCCACCCAGCTGAGTACAACACACAAGTTAAAGTAATATACCAAATATGCTCTATTTTCACGCTATCGACCAATAAAAGTTAGCACTTTCAAAGACTAAGTGAAATCAAGACAGTCATTCTAAACTGTGCTACAAATATAAACAATTAGCTATTTTCCTACCTTTCAATTAGGAGAATAGAGTGGCCACGGTGGTAGAGCAGAGTGCAAACTTTAATCAGTATATAACCAAGCTGAAACGACGACTGGAATCGACAGAATTAGTAATGGGAACGAAGGAGAAGTATAGCGTCATTTGATTCCCAACAGGACGTGCGACATTGCTAGGTTGATCACGCTACCACTTCACAAAGACTGCAGAGACAACTCAGCTGGAATCATCATGTCTAATGTGCTGATTACTCAACCTCAATAGTGAATTGGATTGTAGATTTGGAGACAATTGGCTTCATTTCAATAGATTTCATCACATCATCTCCTATCATCGGCATTATAATCAAGGTTATTGTCTAAAATGTTAATATTTCGCATACGAAATAAAAATTTGAAAAAAATTGCAACAAACTACGCAGGAAAAATGTTAACTAAGATGCATGTGTGTGTGCGTTTATTTATGTCAGACACAGTGGACAAGCTTAAGTTTCAGTAAGAACTGTTCGACTCTAGCGCCTGAAAAGAAGATGCTCCGGATGATCGATGTTCGTCAGCTTGGACTGGGAAACCAGTCAATGTATCTAAATTAGAGCAACATGTTGCGAGACAGGGAATAGATTAATTATCTGATACCTGTTCTACCCACCTTTTTTTGTATCCAATGTCTGCAATTTGATTCAAAACACATCGACTTCCGGTTTTGGAAGTCATTACAACGGAAAGCACATCCCACAAGTCAAATATCAATAAGACATATTCATTAATCTAAATACGTACGCAAAATAATGCACGCGTACATTAACTACGTAAGAAAATCTGGCTGGCGCATATCACCTGAGCCAACTCAAAAAAGAGCGTATTGTGTCAACCGAGTAACAGTGAACCATGGAGATTTTAACTTATAGATAATTTTATGTCGTCAGAAATTAGTTTGTTTTCATTTTTGTAATATAAGCGTTTTATTCCAGATCAAATGGAATTTGAATAAAGATATATTAATTCTTCTACCGAAACAAATAGTATAATATTTGTTTGGAATAAATCTCTATTTTATTTAAAATCTATTAAGTAGTAAGGTATAATAAATGAAAATAATCTCTCAATAAGCTTTCATCTGCGATAGTTAAATATTAATGTCTGAATTGAATTTATAAATAACTCACACTCTCACTCTTCACAAAAATGTTATTCCTTGATTATTCACTATAAAATTAACGTTATTTCAATCTTTTCGTTAACAGTCCCAACTACTAAATTCAAGCCGTCTCAATCCACGTGATAACTGGGTGCTGAATGGTCCCGTCACTCCGAGTGCTTGAGGCGGACGCTTACAAGAAGGCCATGAACGATATAATAAATGATCCATCCAAATTTAAGCATGACATCAAACAGAAAGATGATTCAACGAACATCGAATCAAGAATTAATACAATTTTGAAGAAGATGGAAAAACAATTGCTAACATCGACGGCTGACTCCGAGATTAGATCAAAACTCACAGAAGACATCCAAAAAGCAAAACCAGTCGGAACAAACACCGCAAGATTGTACGGCAAACCAAAAACTCACAAAGCCGTGACAGCCTCAGGAGCTCCTTCGATGCGGCCCATTATGTCAATGATCAACGCTCCACAATATAAACCAGCCAAGTTTCTCTGCAAACTACTTGAACCAATACGGAGCATCATAAACACTAACACTATCAAGGACTCTTTCGAATTAGCAAATGAACTGAAGGGGAAGAACATCCTCCAGAATAAGATGGTCTCGCTTGACGTCTCATCCTTATTTACAAACATACCACTGGATAAGACAACGGAGATCTTGTGTGATCTCATCAAAAATGAGATTTTTGACTTCCCTATAGACACCAATGACATCAAAGACCTCATATTAGCATGTACTAAAAACGTGCAATTTACTTTCGAAGGTATATACTACCGCCAGATCAATGGTGTAGCTATGGGAAGCTGCATCGCACCCCTCCTGGCAGATGTATACATGTATCACCTGGAAAAAACGAGTCTGAAAGGTATAATTGACCAGTGCGCATTCTACAAAAGGTATGTAGATGATATCTTGTTGTTCATCTCAGAAGCAGCAGACCCTTCCGAAATCCTCAAACAAGCAAATGGAGTCGATCCAGACATCAAATTCACTCTCGAAGTAGAGAAAGACGACAGTTTCCCATTCCTTGACATCAAACTCACTCGAGAAGCAAACGGAGATTTGACTCTGGCCATACATAAAAAATCCACTTTCACTGGACAATACATTCATTACAACAGTAGTGTGCCAAAATCCCACAAAAGAAACTTAGTAAACAACCTAGCGAACAGAATCAGAAAGATCTGCTCTGAACACAAGATTGAGGAAGAACTGGGCTACCTCAGGAATATTCTGCTAATGAACAACTACCCAGAGCGGTTCATTGATGTCAACATTAGACCACGGCAAATTCGTACTAGAGAGGACACCGGCAAGCAGGTTTTCCTAAACTTACCATTTAGAGGCGACATACCAGCCTCAATAATTGCACGGCGGCTGAATAGAATAACTAAGGACAACTTTCCCAGTGTTAAAGTTAATATGACATTCAGTACACAGAGAATCATGAGGTTGGATGCCAAAGATCAATTGCCACTTCTCTCCAAATCATTCATAGTCTATAAATTCTCATGTATGTGCGGTAGCACATATATCGGACGTACGAAGAAGCAATTGATAAGCAGAATCCAGCAACATTTGCCACAGAAATTGATTAACAAAGGCTTGCCACCGTCAGGAAAATCAGCTATTTCCGATCATATATTGGCAACGGGGCACCCTGTCAATTCGACCAATTTCACAATTCTACATAAAGCAAAATCTGAAAAATTACTTTTTATCTACGAAGCGCTTTACATAAAACAACAAGCACCTGAACTTAACATTCAAAAGTTTCATCAACATGATATCCTTATCGACTGGCCAAGGATAACAAAATTCAACAACAATCTACTAGTATCCAGCCAAGAACCAACAGGCCCTCGACTAGAATCAACAAACGTACAATCGGATTGGCAACAAGGTGAGGTTGAGATAACAGAGGCGCATACGATGACAGAAGTCTCCAAACAGTGTGAGCGTTTAACACGACAATCAACATTAGCGTTGTTACCAAGCGAAAATAGCACCCTTGCGCAGCGGGGTGAAACGATTAACTATACTGGGAAAAATAGCACTTGTATAGATAACAGTGAACAATTTGCACAAAGGGCTAACTCTCAAGTTATCAAAACAATCATGACAAGATCTCAGACATCACTTCGCAATACTGCGAGAATGACCTTTACATGCAAACACACATACACAACACAAACACAAACGCATACACACTCACCTACTAGTCAAAACCAGAAACAGCAGTAATAACGAGTCAGATTTGTCACCAATAACATAACCAATTGACAACCCAAAATGTATAAATATGTATGATTGTATAAGAGATGTTTAGTATTCACGAAATAAATGGCCTTTATCCACTTTGTTATTTGTGTTGTTTTCCTAATTATAAGAATACTGTGTTAATTAAAACGGCATGGACATCATAAATATATATATATATATATATATATATATATATATATATATATATATATATATGAGAACACAACGTAAACCTTGGAATACATTAACGAATCCAGGATAATGGCTTAGATACTGGAAGAATAAGAATTATTATTCAAGGCCTGTCAGTTATGTCTTTCTTCGAGTCCGATTTAATTTCCTTTTGAATTACTTTCTGCACGTTTAAGCAGGTGTTCAGCTAATTAATTGCAATAGCTTCAAAAGCCAGAAGCAATTTTTCGGTTTTTCCTTGTACAGAACTGAAAAATTGTTACTAAAAACAGCATGACTTGTGAGTAGTACATGTTCGCAAATTTCTGATTTTCGTGCAGGAGATTAAACGTCCAGAAACTAATTCAAAAGCAAATTAAATTGGACTGGAACAATGAAATAAATGACGGGCCCTAAAAATAATCTACGTTCCGCAAAATACAACACACCTGTCAATTGCGATCGCACTTACAATGAAAGCGATGACGCAACACATGACGTTACGCAAAAAGAGTGGTCTAAATTGCGCAAAACAAAGGCAGACATGGCGAAGAGGGGATTGGTTACGACAAATGTACAGTTGGGATTGGATGAACGAATATACTAACGAATCCAGAATAATGGTAGTAAATAGTGGTATAAATAAGATTTATTAATAAATGTTATCCCATGGAATACGTTGTTGCGATCTCATATTTAAAAAAATGGTGATACATGTAACGACAAATTAATATATATATATATATATATATATATATATATATATATATATATATATATGTGTGTGTGTGTGTGTGTATATGAAACCCCAAAAGGGTATGAAATTATGGCTATTGTGTCATTACCTGATACCACCACTGTGATTGCCGAAAAGTTACCAGAATGATAAAAATCAGCATTTGCGTAACGTACAATCCTATCTTTCGATATTTATCAAATTTAAATTCGCTTACCTTACGATATTGAAAAAGCACTGAAGAAACCACTTATGTCCTATGTGTTTATATTTAATTTAATGGAATATTCCATTTCTTTAAGCTTAATTATCTTTAAAATAGACCTCCGATAAAATTACCACACTTGACAATGGCTAAATTTAAATAAGTTGACCTATCGTCTGCAAAGTTCGCCTAATTAGAATCGAATGATTCTTGAAATTTTCTTCCTTTCGACATTTGGTGTTATTTATTCGGAATTCAATTTCGGTTAATCAACGTATAAATCTCACGTTTGGCAATAAGATTGTTGTACACGAATTGATACTAAGTTAACTATACACTAATTCAGGTTAGGACACAGTTTACATCATTATATTTCGGATATTCATGGATAAAACTTTATAGAATTCAAGGGTTTATGATGAATAATCTGTTCAGTGTCGTCTACATTAGAGGAAATATTAAATAAACCACATCGCTGTTTACGCTGAAAGACCACCGGCACCAGTTTTCTTTAATCAGTGAGCATAATCCAGACAAGAAAAAAACACGAAATCCATTCTTTAAACAAAAATCTCCCACATGCCTTCAAAGAAAACAAATTGCCATTTTTCATCTACATTTTAAAGCCTAAATATCAGATTAGACGTACGACAAGACTACAGGAAAATCGAGATAAAAAGGTCCGTAACAGTAAGTTTAAAACGGGGAACCGAACAGACATTTAATCATCACCTTGAATTCCTAAGGAATAAGCTTTACTTTGAAGAAATTTATAACCAAAGGGACAAGAAAATCTCATGTAGAATCAGCCTATTACCCAGTAGTCTTCAATAGCTATCACGAACAATTTCACTACACCCTACGTCATAGACCCAATTTGCACTCGCATTGCATATCATACTTAATCATCCGTAGAAAACCACAAGCAGTAGAAATTATTTGAACAAAATTTATTTGCGAGAAACGGGATAAGAAATCTTTAAATAAATGTAGAGAACTGCTCAGAATTTGCCGTGATCAGGGTCCGAGCTTGGGCACGTCTACTTCAGAATCTATTGTTCCAACAACTCCGTACCGTGCCTCACTATAAATACAAGTTTTCACGATCGCCGACTTGTTAAATTAAATGGGATTGGCGTTTACTTCAAACTCGCAAACTTGATTCGACAAATGAACCACCTATAATCTGTCACTAATGAACAGACACCACGCTACCTGGAGAAGCTTTATTGTATTGAAATTTATATTTAAATCAAGGCTTCGAAATTGATGTAAACAGCAATCCTAAGAGATACACACAATTGTCAGGATAAATTAGGCATTGTAGGATGTTTAAAAGGAATTTCATCTAGTAGACCAGTTTCGTACATATTATGAAATTTTCGCATACTTCAACAATCTATCTCCATTTCATTCTATATAATTTTATATATATATATCCATCCATCCATCTATCTATCTATAAATCTGCATCTTTTGTGTTCTTTCATCCAACTATATATAGGGAGATATATTTGTAAATCTATCTGCCTATATGCTCGTCTCTATTGCTATTTATTTATATCATCGACTATTTTTGAAGAAATACAACGCGATTTTTATCGTGGTGTTAACGATATATATATATATATATATATATATATATATATATATATATATATATATATATATGAAATAAGGATACCCTGCAGGTTTCTTTTAATGAGCCGACTATCATTCATATCTTCAAAAAGGCAATTGTAATTTGTGTGATAACCATCGTGACACAAACTTGACTCCAGTCGTATCTAGGTTATTTGCTTCGATTATCCTATGCCGTCTTAGCACCTCGCATGAATCATATACTGGAGAAGAGTAAGCCTGATACTCTCTAGGTCTAAATTAAATGGACAATAGTTTAATAGTAAGGCACGTACTTGATATGCGACATGTTTACTGTATCGCAAACCATATGTCCACTAATTTTTTTAATTATATGCCCTCTTTCTGCACACACACACACAAATATATATATATATATATTCAGTTCATACTGACAAATATGTGTAAATAATTGGTCAGGTGTTTATATCAAGATCGCAACCTTGATTAAGAGTAATTGTTATCACAGCTCGCGCAACCAATATTCTTTTAATTATATAAATTTCCATTTCAATACCACTTCACTATCTAGCGTGGTATCTGTTCTATAATGACAAATTGGGGATGGTTAGTTGGAACTTTGGGGCTAAATGGATGCTATATAGGCTCTAACTTAAGGAAAAGCTAACCAAGGGACATTAGTTAGTATACAACTGAAAATTGTGTGCACCAAGCAAAGCATGAAAATGTATTTCAAAAATAATTTATAATGTTATTGAAATTATTAGCTATATTCAAATCAAAGTTCCGAATTTTTAAAAAAAACTATTCCTATTATATACATACGTATTTTAAGTATCAAATAAGAATTATATAATGTAAAAAAGCATTTCATCAAGTAGACAATTTGTGCTGACACGCTTCCGCCTTCCAGCTAAAGAAACGTTTTGTTAAGTTGATACTGAAAAGTATTGACTAGGATTACATATTATTGGTGGCGGAGAATAAATTTATATGCAATTTAGTATTAGGTACTGTGCAACTAGTAACAAATTAGTACAAATGAGACAGAAATGATATATCATATTCAGCATGAACGAAAGGTTTATCTCATATACACATGCGATTGGTAATTAACGGCGACTCCTGAGAAAGAATCGACACTTCGCCTCATATACTTTATATATTTTGTGGAGCAGTTAGACGTTACAATCTTATATACACGAGCCTATTTAAGTAGCAATAGATTTAACTTTATATTACGCGTTCACAAGTTTGACTTCAAAGCTAATTCACTTAACACATGTTTGCAGGAGGTTGTAATTTTCCACACTAGTTACGTAATAACTAATACAAAAATTAATTATTAACCGTGTCTTTTTTAAATAAATATTTGGTGTTTATATAAAGTGTTGTGAAATATCTCTAGTGTCAATATTGTTTGTGAATGTTACAATTCTATTTAAAAATTAAATATCTAGCATTATTTAATTCCTAGAGAGCAATATGACTATGTTTGGACTATAAATAAAAACTGTGCTTAATAAGGCATTCTAAAATATTTTGGAAATATTATGTTTATTTTAAGTGATGAATGTAGCGCTTCAAGAGGTCAACCATTGAAATGTTTTGGCTCTGAAGATGGCCATGAAAAGCATTCACCGCTAAACGCCGTGCATGGATGCAGTGCCAGAGCAGAATCGAATGTCTTGAAATACTGAGACACTTTCTGTGTGTTTATAATTGTTCAAATCATGGCGGAGGCGGTTGTAGAAAATATTCCGTGTGAATGACGTGAAAATTATTATCAACAAGCAGAATACCATGAAAGGCAAGATGGGTCAACATTATGTTGAATGACCGAATAATTATTGATGATATCCCAGCCAATTTTGTTGATTGAAACAAGTCTTTCACAATTAACAATCGGCATTCAGTCGAACTATTAAGAATTTTCTGAAAATTTTTAAATTTGCTTTGACATTCAACAAGAATGCGTCAATGCTCCCACCCTTTCCATTGTGTTATCGATGATGACATCGCCGCACCACACTCCGGAGTGAAAAATGATGGTTGTGACTGATATGCCGATATCGAAACTGCTGACTACGTTAACCAGATGCTGGTAAAAGGTAATTGAGCCTAAGAGTGTTATTATTTGTGCTCAAAAAGTATCCACCCAGTATCTCCTGAAACTCAACGCCAATTTGAATTCATATCTCAGATCATGTTAAACGGTGCCCTAATAAAATTCGTATATTCCTCCGTTTAATACGGACTTCTGGTGGCGCAGGACGAATCGGGCTCTATCCAGATTTCCAATTGTAATAATCTTTCAATACCTGTTTTTGAAAAGTTATGAAAATCATTCTGGCATCCTCAAGGTTTTCATACCAAGCATACTGTCCATCCACCTTTATGCTGTAGAAACTTGGATTTTTACTCACTTTAGCTGCAATGATTGCATTATGAGCTATACATCCGCTCTTTTTTATTTAGCTCACTGCCAACTGAGCGTCAGAAATCAATAAGCAAGAGCAAAAATTACGAGCCGACTAGTTAAATACGGCTGCTATTTTATTTTCCATCAACATAAAACCTTGTTAAGGAACGTTGATTTGGCTAGATTCACCCGTTTTAAATGATGTATTTATTTGCTCAGTGCTGTCCTTCTTGTTGTGGATTTGACCGCATTTTTCTTGTGCGGGACAATTGATAGCACTCATAGGTCGGTAAAATCTTGAACTTCCTTCATCTTCTGATGATGTAATTTTTGGCCTCAATTGATGGGTTCTCACTTGTCCCTTCTTCTTTAAGCCTTCAATTAGCTGATTGTCTGAAAATGACGTTGGATCAAGATTTTCCATTGTTCCTTGACCAATATTTCGAGATCTCATTTCTAATCTCATCTTCAGGGTTGACACAATACGCACAGGAGTAAAACACAACTTGTGACAAATGTGGTATCCTCATTCAAGACAGATATATTTATACCCATTTTAATTCTAAAAGTATTTTTTAATTGTCTTCCTAATATCCGGTCTTCATACCTAGTCTCTAATACTCAAATGTATACAAAAACTTATCCCTGCTCCCCTCTGCGCACACAACTACTTATAAACATGTGTATTTTACTAAAGTTACATTAATTGAATAACTATAAGTACACTTAATGTATTGATAAAAACGCCTATCACTGATATCTATATTTTAATTGCTGTTCCGGACGCATAGAAAGATCAACAAATTTTGAATTCATTATTGCAGTAATCCTCACATGCCCCCCAGTTCACCCAATTCCATCCAGCTTGCAATCGGTTATAGATAGAGAGATTTAAAAACTATTGAAAGTCTATAGAGTATTATTCTATCATTTTGACAAGACCGAATACGGATTGATTGTTGGAATTGAAATCTTGTTTGGATGCTAATGATAGCATTACTGATCACTTAATAAAACCGCAACCTTCCATTAATAGCAATAAGACAATTAAATAGAAGAAAATATTATAAAGTCTAGCGGAGAAGTGGACCCGGTTAATTTTTCAATATTGGCATATATTTCTCTGGAAACCATCGAACTGGTGATCTAAATTCCCAGTTATGACTACATAAAAGAAACACGTATCTCATTCACTATAACTTCATTAAAGAAATACGGTGTGATCATTGTGTATCAAAGCACGAGAAGAACGTTTGTTGAAATATTAATAAGAGCATAACATGAGAATCATAAGTCTCTTCCTAACTATCTTAAAATACCCAAAGAAGCATATAACTCTTCCACATTAACGAATTCAGTCATTTTAGTATCTAATCTTCCTGTCATATCCTATTCATTTAAAAAAATTACTGTAGTCCCCGATTCAACTTATAAAATTGTTAAAACAGTAAACAAATCGCACAACTCAAACAGAAAAAGTGCCTATATATGAGTTAATGACACTATTTTCACGTAGAAGGCCACTTTCGCTGTCATAATTTATAAAAATAAACTATTTTGTACCAAATTTAACAATCTTCAAGAATATTAATTTTTTCTCTAAAAAGGCAAGCAAATATCGCGCGAAAAGACAGCCAATATCATTTTCAACTCTACCCTCTATTCCACTGTACGGCCAAGTTGACTGCAAGGAACTCAAGGAAAAGCAAAGTATACGGTAGTTTAAATGCTGTTCAACGTAAAAACTGTGCATTCGTTAATGCAACTACCAACCATCCATTCTAGTGTAAACGCCCCGGCTTCAAGTAAATGCCGTACGACGTTACAAACTCGGTTAAGGTGCTCTGAATAGAGATTAGTTACTGATATGGGGGCCCTTAAGAGGGCCTTGGCGGCGTTCGCGTAAGTTATATATATGTAAGTTGACGTTCTGTTCCTTGGGTGGACTCTGGTTGTGGTTCCTGCTGTTGTTATCATGTGGCTGGTTGAAGTTCTGCATTAATTGGCTCGTCTTGCTGGCTGAAGTGCAACACGGTGAGTCACGAATGTTGCCAATTGTTGGTGAAACAAATCAATATCCAGCGTAGGTATTGACAGCCGACAGCACGCACATGTGTAACACGAGGCAGAAAGCCGATATGACCAACTAACTTGCATGGTAAATTACCGTGCTTAAATAGCATGCAATATGTGTACTTGCATACTATTGGTTAAACGTGGTTAAACGTGGTTAAACGGCAATTTGCTTTTTTCTCATTGGTGCAACGTAAATAAATTTGAATTTAATTTACGCAATATGTCAGCGATTTATTTGTGTCGTTACAACACTTTCATCTCTGAAAAAAAAAGAAAAAAAAATTCCTCTCTGCGAGGCTAGATAAGAAATGCATGACAGAGTTCGAACAAAGTTAAGCAAAAATATGATGAACCATAAGTGCTGGGCTTAAATATGCTTGTTGGTTGCTTCAACAATGATATGATGTCAGGTAACCACTAGAAATTGCTACACAAATTGTTAGCTCTAGTGGACGGTCATAGCACGTGAGGCAAAATAGAGCATGACATTTGTAGAATGGTCTTTGTGAAATAGATAAAGTTGAGATATGCATTGAAAGTGGCCTGTACCATGATATGAAGCTGATCACTACTTAGTGTTGCTACACGAAAGCGTTAGCTCTAAGTAGCTGGTCATACCAAAATAGGCAGTGTAATGTCATGTGTGAGAAATACATTATAATGTAAAAATATATACATTAAAATCAAAGGTAACTGCATAAAACTATGTACACGAACATTGCCTCAGAGATGGCATAATACCAAAGAACTGTTCAAAAATGCTACACAATTGTTAGCTAAGAACAGCTGGTTATGCCACGTGAGACAAATACTAAAAATTAACGTAAGGTTAAAAAATTT
>JAQBSW010004919.1:0-63170 GCA_029291075.1 Eudiplozoon nipponicum | reverse complement strand
TATACTCCCTAACCAAAAAGAAAAGATTGAACCCTTAGACACTTCAGGAGTGTATGAGATCCCATGCAATGATTGCAGTCTCAAGTATGTTGGTGAAACCATGCGTCCAATCAAAGTAAGAAGAGGTGAACATAAAACTGCGTGTAAATATGGACATATTGCTAAATCTGATCTTGCTCGTCATGTAGTGGAGACTGGGCATACTATCGACTGGGAGGAATGCAAACGCATAGCAATATGTAGTCGTAATAGGATGACGAGATTGATTAGGGAATCTATAGAAATTAAATCTAGAGATAATATTATGAATGAAACAGCTGTTGAAAAATCCTTAGGTCCGATTTGGAATACTGCACTAGCTAGTGGAAGAAAAAGGCGATTGCATGAATTGGTAACTGAAGCTAGCTCCAGTAAAAGATTAAGAACATCAGATTAAGATTGACTAATTAGTGGGCTTTTATTCAACAAATGAATAAACAATTATTATGAATATAGTCTTCAAAATTTCATCTCTAACTGTTCATTTGATTTTAAAACAAATAGTGACTTCAACCTTAATTTTCTGTTTTACACCCCCACCCTACCCATTGGAAATATTATAATAATACAATAGTTATAAGTAATAATTTGTCTGACGCGTGCAAAGGGTAAATTAATGTCTATTGACTGCAGTTTCATTTAGATGTACGTACATGTGTATCAAAATAAAATAATTTAACCAAGTTTTTTAGTTATGCATACACATACACATGGACATGCGTGGCGTGCGCCAATAACTGTTATTAACTTCTCTATCTTGAGTACAACCTAGTGGTTTGAATTGTAATTTAACATGTGCAATAGTCTTTCGGACTTCTGGTTTAATCACTCATGGCATGTTTTTATGACGAGTGTTTTCTGAATTATGGGTCTCCCCCATCTCAGTTACGTCATTTACACTGAGTGTGTTAAAAACGAATAGTTATTGCATGCAATTGATAAATTATTATTCAGCCACTCTGGTCGAAATTAGTTAGATGAAAACAACGGTTATGAAAATGTACACACACACAAATATGTGACACGCGAATATCTAATGAAAGGTCAGTCTGAGGTATATAAATATTATGACTAGAAGAAATAAAACACTTGCTTCATTTGTTTCGTGAGATGCAACTGATGAAGGCCTACGGTAAGATGGGCCGAAATATCGTGCTAAAAGAAAATTACTGGAACAATGAAAGCTGCGTTAGTCAAAACGCAGATCAGGTAATTTCAATTAATCCAGGTGCGAAACGAAACTCATGGGAAGCTGTGTTGCTGATGTCGCCTTGCCCGAATGCTAACTTGGCCATAACGGTGTTGTGGAGAGGTTTAGTTTGCCTCATTTCTGTGAGTTATCCTGATAAATTTACTCATAGTAGCAAGGTATTCCTTCTATCTCTACTCCACTCCCCCCCTCTCTCTCTCTCGTAAATCTCACTAATAATTTGTCTAAATTCACCTATATACCTTTTTTCACTCCTTATGGTTATGTGGCAGTGAAACATTAGTCACTTGACTTTTGTGTGGCTGGACATGCTGATGATGATGATGATGATGATGGAAGGTCGAAACGCATCAGTGCGTTGCGGCTGGCGGTAGTTTTGTTATTTTGTTCGACGACTGGTTAAATACAATGGGATTGGTGTTTTCTTCAAGCTCGCAAACTTGATTTAAAGAAGAATACTTAATTATAATTAAAGAAGCATATATGAGTCGAATATGATATGATCAACATAAGCATCATCAAAGCTATAATTATTATCATCACCAACATCATCACGACCAACGTCATCATCATAAACTTCATTTTCTTACATGCCCAATATCATCATCATCATCATCACAATCATCATCATCATCATCGTCGTCGTCGTCATCATCTATCCTTCTTTTAAATTATTATTATTATTGTTATTGTTATTATTATTATTATTATTATTATTATTATTGATGGATGGATATATTAATATAGATAGATATCATTAAATTATGATACCTTACTGTTGCATAATCAAATAAATCATTCCTTTCCTTAGTACTTTGTGATATACGGGCTGAAAAAAGACTTTTATACGCAAATATATATTTATGAATTAAAAAATGATCGAAATTATGTAATTATTTTTATTGAATGTATGCATTTATACTTGCGAAAATTTAACTGTGTGCATTTATGTATTCATTTATTCTTAAATGTATGCATGTATTCATGTATGCGAGTGTGTATACATGACTGTATGCAGGTATATATGTAGGTATGTATGCATGTATGAATGAATGGATGTATTTATATGTGTATGGTTGGATTGATGAGGTGATAGTTTAAACAATGATTTTAAATATGTACAGTTGGATGTGCACATGTCCACAAGTATGTGTACATATTTTAGCAGGTATGTATGCATGTACGTATAAAAATAAATGAAAAATTGAGAGTAATATGTGTGTAGAATGGATATCAATATGTATTAATTGATTAACATATTTATATAGGTAGGTCTATGTAATTATGTAAGAATTAATGTATGAAAGTATTTATTTTTGTATTTTTGTGCATATATATACATGTATGCTAGTATCCATATGAACAGGTATGCATATTTCAATGTATGTATATATGTATGTGTGAAAATTTGTAACAAAGATTTTGTGTTTGGTTGTATATGCATGTATACACCTAAGAATTTCCAAGTTTACATATGTATCTATGTATGGAAATCCATTTGTATATACATATGGATATAAGTAGATATTTATGAACGTATGTATGTAGATGTATACGATTTTAAATATGTACGTTTTTATGTGTACATGTACACAAGTATGTATGTACGTAAAAAAAATACGAGTAATGTGTGTACGCATGGCTATTTAAATGTAAATATGGATTAACATATTTATATATGTATTTCAATGTATTTATGAATAATTAATGTATTCATTTTTTTATTTGTGTTCGTATATGTATGTATGCTTGTATCCATGTGAACATATATGTATGTAGGAATATGTGCATATTTGTAAATAAGATTTTATGTTTGTATGTATATATGCATCTATACACCTAAGAATGTCCAGGTTTACATGCACATATATGCATGTAAGTCTATGTAAATGTATTTATATACGTAATTATGTATATTATGCAGATGTATGTGGGTGTGTACAGGTATTTATATAGATATGTACGTATTCATGAATTTATTAATTTGTATATGTATGTGTGTCTTTGAATATTTGTTTATATGTATTTTTCATGTGTAAAATCATATCTTGACGTGTGTGCTCATGTAAGCATCTATATATATACATATATACATATTACCTAAGTTTGTATTTATTTATTTGCGTTTTGCGCTTGATTTGGATATTTATGAAAATATACCTACATAAAGAAAATTCGAAATAAAAATAAATGTGAGTAGATAAGTAGGACAGTTTTAGTTTGAAACATAATTCATATGTAAGAAGGACACGCTGTTTAATAAAGAAGTGAATTTGACACAATTTTAGAACAGGCACAGCTGTCAATATGGTCAACACTTCATCAATTTCGCAACCTGAAGCTTACTAAAGCTTTTAAATACTGTTTTTTTGCGAAGACCTAATATATGGAAGTATGTATTAGGTGTTGCGTACCTAGTAACAAATTAGTTCTGTTGTGACCAGAAGAATAAACCAAAGACAGCATGAACAGAAAGTATAATCTTATGCACATTCGTTTCGTGCTTACTGGCGACTCATCAGTACGAGCCGTATAACGCCTTTTTACCACTATATATTTGGGTGAAGAATGTCCTATTATCCAACATTCTTCACCCAAATATATAGTGGTTAAATGGCGTAATACCGGCTCGTACTGATGAGTCGCCAGCAAGCACGAGAAGAATGCGCATGAGGTTATACTTTCTGTTCATGCTGTCTTTGGTTTATTCTTCTGGTTACAACTGAACTAATTTTTTACTAGGTTCGCAACACCTAATACATACTTGCATACTTAAGCTATTCTTCAAACCATATGTATTTCTTTGTTTATCAAAGCAAATAAAGAAAATGAATTACAGATTACCGCACCTCTTAATTGGGATATGTAGTACTATGTGGCGAAAGCTATATAATCAAAATAAAATTTTATAACAACTTAGCTGAACATGATAGATTATTCATATATTTCCTTTTCTGTGTTGGTAGACTTGCATGTGAATAATTATTGTATGACTTTTATTTGGGTGTTATTCTATACTTTGCTCTTGCGCTCTTTCTTCCTCCTCATATTTTTTTTACCATAACCTTCTCCTGGCTCTCTCTCTCACACACTTTCTATCTGAGTAGCTATCTTTGCAGCCTACGTAGATTATTTGTGATAACAAACGAGTTTAGTATAAACTAAGATTTGTATAGTGTAGAAAAGGCAATCCATCCAGTAGACCGGTTTCGTCCTTATTGGGAACTCATCACGTACTGGCCAGAAATTGCCGCGGACAGGACTCGATGACCAGTACATGATGAGTCCCCAATAAGGACGAAACCGGTCTACTGGATGAATTGCCTTTTCTACACTATACAATTCTTAGTTTATACTGACATATGTAAGTAATTAATGGGTCAGGTGTTTATATCAAGACCGCAACCTTGATTATAATAATTGTTATCACCACCCGCGCAACCAATGTTCGTTTAACAAACGAGTTTGTCAATATAAAAATTTCAATCTTAATTTTAAATGCTTTGACATCGCAATTGTACCGTTATACCGCAACTTGTTAGATACTTTTTCATCCCCCCTCACACTAACTGTTTGCACAAAGGATGATATTACGTCAACCGGGAATTTGATATTGCTACAAGTAAACTGGAAGAATATACTTGAGTCTGCCATGTGCATGAATGATATATATATATATATATATATATATATATATATATATATATATATATATATATATATAATGTCTACTCATGTGTATGTAGAGTATTATTTACTAAGGGCTTTAGTTTAATCCAACTATTAGTGAGTATAACATTTTATTAAAAATACAAATAGATCTTTCTCGAACGAGGTTAATTCATCTGCTAAAATCTTGTCTTTTACCAGTGTACGGAGTTATTGGATTTCTGATGAAGCTTCAGGAAGAGATGTAGTGAAACGAAATACCACCAAGATTAAATCGACCAGCATTTCCAGTGGTTAGCACTAATGGTGTGGAAGCCCTCGAAGTGATGAAATGAATCAGCATCCAGCCATCATAAAGATGGACAAGACGAGTTCTAGGAAATGAGGATCAATTGGATCATTGCGAACCTGCGAGTGCAAATCAAGAAACCACGAAAGAAAATCATGGATATGTTGAATTTGATAACCACACTGCGCAAACAATAGCAACAACTTTGAAGACTAACTTTTTCATTCTTTGTGCTTTTCCAAACTACTCTTAAGAAGAACCGAAATTTTCAGCCAAGATCAGAAAAGTAAAATTCCTTACTGAACAAAGCTATTCTTTATATTACCAAGACTTCGGAAATTTCTTTTATGCCTGCGTCGAGAAATGTACTACCTTGAAATTGCACAAGCGTCAATGAGAATATTTGTGAATCGACTTAGTTTTTTTTTAAATAGCAAAATAGCGCTAAATAAATGTAATGTGAAAAATCAACTTAACAGTTGAAACGAAAAAACGTTCCGTTAATGCTGGAGTCTCGTGCATAGCATTACAAATTTTGTCGCTGTTCATTAGCGAGTTCTACGCAAAGTATACGGGAGCTTATACGTTTAACGTAGAAGTGCAGCTCGATGAGCTGAGAATGACAATCTTTTCTTGCATTTAATTCAAGTTAAAGATGTGTTTTCTGTTAGTGGTTTTCACCTAGACTAATAATAGGTTGAAGTAAACACCAATCCCATTGTATTTAACGAGCCGTCGAACAACATAACAAAACTACCGCCAGCCGCAACGCACTGATGCGTTTCGACCTTCCAAAATCATCATCAGAGTACGACGGCAAACTGACTATCCAGGATCAAGTTCAATGCATGCGAGACTGCTAGAGGTGAGAGCTGCATATCTAAATTTGATTTCCACATATATTCAATGCGGTTTGATCCTCGATAGTTAGTTTGCCGTCATACTCTGATGATGATCATGGAGGATCGAAACGCGTCAGTGCATTGCGGCTGGCGGTAGTTTTGTTATGTTGTTCGACGACTGGTTAAATACAATGGGGTTGGTGTTTACTTCAAGCTCGTAAACTTGTTTTAAAGAATTGTTACCACCACCCGCGCAATCAATCATTGTAAAATAATAGGTTGTTTTTTAACGTTAGATTAAACCACAAAGACCAAAAAAGTGCGATCTGGACGAGATTTGACGGAAACATGGTTAAATTCGTAAACTGAAATCCCCTACTTAATTTTGTTCGAAAGAATTATTTTTAACGGGCGATGCTAGTTAATTTATTTTGAAGCTATCCCATTTTATATAGACAACAGGCTTTTAAAAAAACATCCAAGCCGTATTTTCGTTTTTCGGATGATGCTTTATTCACCTCTTCTAGTTGTCTTTTTATCGACCCACACTCTGGAATAATAGAACACAAAAGTCTAATATACTGTCTAAATTCGAGTGTAACTATATCTGTACGCGTATTATTGTGTCCAAATATAGACATAGGAAGAATATCGCCTCTTTAAATTAAGCAATTGGATTTCATGAATGAAAAATAGTTTAGCCGTAAACCTGAACACAAATCGTTAAAATTAGCTTGATATTTGAGTTACAAAAAGCAATTAATATGAACTCACAATGCGGTAGACTAAGCTTTTAATGCTAGAAAATAACTTACTAAGCGGTAAACATATTCAAAAATAATGGAGCTACCAAAAATAAAATGAAATAACAAACCAGTAAACGAAAATCGAAGATTTTATAATTGAAATGCATATAAATTTACGTTTAAGTAAGATTAGTTGACTCGAAATATATTTTTTATTACTAGTTCACAAAAGTTAACCAAGAATCTGTCAAACGCTTTCACAATTTTTTCCTCTTTGAGCCGTAATCACAAGACAAAATACACGATTGTGTGCGAAATTCTGCGGGAATCTGGCTTTAAACAGTGTTCAGTTGAGAGCCTAGTTTATTCTGCTATATTGACTTCGGATTTATTGTAACTACGCGAAGGAAATAGATCTCCTTCAATGCTTGCAAGTAAATACGCATTTTCATTTTTTTCATTGAGATCGATTACCGTTATCGTGAAACTAACGAAACTATGTTTTTGCCAAGAAAATTGCGTATAATAGGAAGCATTAATTAATTTATTGATGAACAACTAACTAATTCTGCTTCAGCACTTCTTTGATTACAGTTTCTCACTATAATCGATTTTAGTAATTAGTTCTATCTTTAAATTCTCTTATTTTCTTACCGTCCCCTCTTCATTGTAATATGCCTTCGACAACAAATGCGATGTCAACATAGCTATAGATCTTTGTTTTCATATTATATTCGTTTTCGTCTATTGGTTTGAACTTGTATCTAATTATAGATAGTTTCGTTATTGTCAGTTCTGTTTACCGCTTGTTACGTAAATTTTTCGCATAAAATTCTAAATCTACTGGTTTGTGAGTTACTATTTCTTATTTATTTGTAACATGTTTGTTAAGCTAATAATATAGATTAATATTAACATGAATTGTTGTCATCTTATTTATGAAATGTATATTTTTAATGCAGGTGATACAGAATTTATTTGATCCACAAAAAAGGAAGACTAAAACTGCAGCATGTTCAAGACAGTGCTGGAGACAACAGACAAGCCTCAGGAAATAATAATAAATAAAGAATTATCATTTGAATTTATTTCACAAAAGGGTGCGTTTCGTGCCAGAGAACTCGCATTTATTTGTTCAGAATAATGAAAATGTTGTGCGGCAGAGTGGCTCAGTGGTTAGAGTAAAAGGTTTCGAGGCACACGTGCCCAGGTTGAAACCGGTCTACTGGATAAATTTCATTTTATATACTATACCATGCTTGGTTTATATTATATGTTTAAAATGGGTCAGGTGTTTATATTAAAATTGGAATCTTGGTTAAAGTAAAGAAATAGTTGTTGGAAGCAGTAATATGGCTTTGCAATTTTACATAGAAAAACTAGTACGAATGCTAGCGGAACAAATTATTATCTTAACCGGAAAATTAACGAATATTAAAGCTCATCTAGTTGAAACGGCTTTTGTGAGCACAGTTGATACGCGTAAGAGACCCAAGTTACTTTAGCGAATACCATAGTGATGATCGATTCCAGATGATAACGCACGGAATTCTGTCAGAGTTTACATCCGAATCGCCCAGTTATTTCCGGCCATCAATGGAAATTAGGCTTATGCTCGCGTCACTGGATATTTAAATTGCACAGATGTAGTTAGACTAATTTCAAACCTCTGAGCGAGCGAAACATTCCTTTTAAAAGCACCCATTGTACGAATAGTAGTTAAAAATTGGTAGATCCCTTGGTAGCAGTTTAATTTTAATTGTCATTGGAAATTACATACGTTGAGTTTCAATGACGACTATTGGATTAATTCTATGCCCAAACTCAAGTAGTGTTTTCTGAATTATTCAGACCCAAAGCAATGACAAGTTAGTTTCTCATGGATACCATGGCACAAATTAAGCAGCGTTTATCCAAGTTAAACGATGCTTTGCTGAATTTCAACCACAAGAGGCTATATTGCTTATAATGCTGGCCCTACAAGATACGGCGCCGTGCCAAACACACCTGGTAGCATGGAAGACAAAGTGGAATCTTTGCAATAACGACCATCAAATTTGGGTAAACGACACCACGGATGAAACCCATATCAAAAACTTGCAGATGCATCACTCTTTCTTTTAATGCTTTGTGTCCTATATAGCGGGTTCGTGATGAGAAACGGCAGCCATTGGCTTGTAGGCATTTGTATTAATTTGAGACACCTGAATCTACTGAAGCAGATGTTTCGAATTCATCGTTTGTTTGGCTGCAACGTAAGTATTGTTCTCCGCGCGAACTACCATATTGAGGCAGGCACAAGGTTCACTACCTCATAAACATTGATAGCCGAAATGATGTTCAGAATTTGAGACCAACTGATGTTCAATATTATGAGTCTAAAAGGAATCGCCTTACCGGTCAGTATCAGAGGACCCGCAGTGGAAAACAAGTCTGGAAACTGTGTCACATGTAAGGATTTCTGTTATTTTAAAAGTTTTAGAACTTATCAACAGGAAAACTGTGATTACAAAATTGGATAAAGGAGCCTATTTGTCTTTTGCTTATTTTTTGGTCGCTTGGGAAGGTGCGATCTATAAGAGAAAACTTGTATCAGGAATCTTGCGCAGCGATGATGGCTTCGGGTTAATGGTGCGCCAAATTTTTAACAAATAATGATATCAGCTTTAAATTTTATTATTTCGAACACCCAAACACACCTTTCGGTTGAGACTATATTGGAAAAATGGGCGAGGAAACTTGATTTAACGAATAAAAGGATATGCCTCTCCATGTCAAATATACAGATTCCCATACAGTCTATATGCAGCTCTCGGGCACGATGTGAGGCAAGTCTGTTGTCAGAGTAGTGGAAAGAGCTTCAAATCCAAAACAAAACTACATTTCAGCTCTTTGATTACATAAAAAATTCCGTGGCTGCAGTCGATAGTTTTAATTTTTGGTTATAATTAAACAACGATTAAGAACCATCGGGATTATATGGTGCATCTTCAAAAATATCACGGTTACTCAAGCAACACAGGATACGACATATGCCAGATTAATAGAGCCATCCTCATCTGTGTTTTGAGCTCATATTGTTCATGTTGCAAAGAAGGATGGTTTGCATCAATCGGCAATTAAACTCAGTGATTAAATCTGACCCGTAACTCTTGCCTGCTATTGGCGATTTCTTCTGCAACTATTTTTTGCCTGACCTAAATCAGGGTTTTATGCAAATTGGCGTCCGGACCGAGACCACTGGAAAGTGGCTGGAATGTGGTCCAAAGTATACACCAAAGGTGTTCGAAAATTTAATGAACTGCTTTGTGATATACTTACCTCGTACGAAAACGTACTTTGACAATTTAAGTATTTTGGCAACCAAAGAACGGCAATTGTGTGCTCGGCTGCAGTAGATGCTGTCAAAATCCGTAGAAATTTAATCGCAATTAAACCTGGGAAGGTGCAGATAGGACGGCAAGTGCACTTCCTACGCCACTTACTTTAACAGGTGGCTGTATGATATTATATTCGCACGCATAGCCTATCAGGCATTATCCCATGTTAACAAATAGAAAACAATTACACCGATTAGATGAACATTGGTTGCGCGGGCGGTGATAACAATTACTATAATCAAGATTGCGATCTTGATATACGAACCTGACCAATTAATTACTTACATAAGTCTGTATAACCTAAGAATTTTATAGTTTTGAAAAGGCAATTAATCCATTAGATCGGTTTCGTTTTTATTGTGAACTCATCGCGTAATAGCCAGTTAGTATATAACTGAAATATGTGTGTAGCGTGCGGCAGGATGGCTCAATGGTTAGAGCACCAGATTCCGAAAGAGATCTGTTCAAGTTCAATCAGAGATTTTCCGATGTTGGTACCACAAGGTCCCTGGTTCTTGGCGGAAAAATTTTCTAGTCCGGCGGGACAAGTGATTTTCCGTATGAAGAGCTGCAGGCTTTCTTCCGGCAACTATCGTCTATCGAAAACATATGTTTTCCAGGCAAACCCGTGGCCTAGTTTCCAAAATTTGCTGCAATAAATCAGATATTCAGGAGCACCTACAGCAGCTAATTTAGGTCGTGTGCGCTAAACAACAATAGAGCTATTATCGACGACCTATGAATATCCGCCTACACGACGGTGACTACGTCACAGTGGCTAAGGTGGAACCCAAAGCGCTACATACTGTCAACGATGGTCTGTATCGGATGGGGAAGGTGGACGCGGAGAACAACGCCACTTTAATCCACATGCCAGACGAGTTTCAAGTTGTGATACTGGATTGAGTAAGCAGGATGGCAATGCAATCTCCTAAGAGACAGGAAGTTGTATTGGTGACAATTCTTGAGGCCGGAACGCACGAACGCCTCACTTCAGAGCCGACATGAATGCTAAAGAATTTTCCCACAGGGGTTAAAAACTGAAGCAACGGAATGATAAAGTGAGTATTTGAGATAACAGGTGAGCCTCAGGAAATAATAAACAATAAGGAATAAATGTTTAAATTTGTTTTATATAGGAACTGCTTTATGCTAACCAAGCCATGTTTATTTGTCTCTAATAACGAATTCGTTGTTTCAAGCATTATCATGGCTATTCATACTTCGTTAGAAGAGCTGGTACGCAAGTAAGCTGGACAAATAAGCATCATAAACACAGAATTAACGAATACGAACGCTTTTCCACCGAAAACGGTTATTGTGGAACTTCTCACTTGGGCGCATTCAATATTGATGTCAACTATGTATGTATAGAGGCGATGTTGTATGTATAAATATAACTTGTTAAAATTATTCACATACAAGTTGACAATGGAGCGACTATAGTTCGAATTGTACGACATAAATTTGAACATGAATAAATGGATAAACGAATTTTTTGGCGTTGCGCTACAATAAGGAGCATGGATCGAGAAGAAGGCAACCCGCAGGATTTATTTTTTGAAGCCGTATCATTTCCGTTGAAATAGTTATCACACACTCAACAAAAAGTCATCTCGATATTTGCTAATTGATATGTCGATCAACACGCCAATGATCTGTTCCAAAATGCATGCTCCACATTTAAAAAATATTAACAACTTTCTATATTTTCCAACTAACATGTGTCGGTCTAAATATTCATTAACAAATATCAAGGAGAATCGGGTGTGTGATAATTATTTCAACGGAAAATAAATAGTCTCAAAACAACGAGTGGTCGTCACTCTGCGCAGTAATCTTCTAAATTCAATCTAGAACGACTGATCGAAATATCCATTATTTTTGTTTGTTCTAAAACTATTTCGACGCAAAGTGATTAACTAAAAAAATGAATTGCTTGGCTTTTTTGTTCCGTTAAATGATGTCAACAATGAGTGGTCGTCAAAAATCGCGATATCTCGAATGCAATTAAAATAAAACGCATAGAATCGAAAGTAAATTTGTATTGAATATTTATAATGATGATTTATTGTATAAATTCTTAGCTGCCTAACTAAGTGGAATGTGGAAAATTGCCGGTGTTGAACATTTTTTGGTAAATGTGAATTAGTCTCATCGAGAATTCATGTCTTTTTTACATATAACCCAAGTCATTTTGCGCAAATTCTGTTCCTTTTCTTCCTTACTGTGCATTAAAAAGAGGTCATATGGCTAAAGATTACACATTAATCATTCATATTCTCGTACAATTTATAGAATTAAATGTAATGTTTTTTTTCACAATTAAAACTTTATTTTGTTTTAACTTTAGAAACAAATGGTTGCGATATTCGATATTAAATAAATACCTGGTCTATTTTGAGATTAACACAGGATTTTTCCCAATTTTAATTTTTAATCTAAAAGTGTAGGAACCGATTTTCTGATCCACACATCAGTCCACAACTGAATACATGTTATAAGAGCAGATAAATAAGGCGTGAAATTTCATCAAAACAGTTTCATTTCCATATATGAATGAAAAATCTCAAAATAGCTACTAAAATTTGATAAGATACACGCACGTCGCGTATGTGCAGGCCTGTGGGCATATATACGTGGTCGCTAGTGGATTCAATAAAACGGCATACAAATATTCATCCATCAAAGTGAAAACTCAGTGATAGGACGGTAATCTACGTTTTGCACCCGTCAGACATTGATTTAATTATGCCAAATCCCTACCTCTGCGGGTAGGGATGATGCAAAAGAATAAAAATGTAACAATAGTAAAAACATTTCATGGTAAGTTGTCCAAAGTAAGTAAGATTAAAATGTAATAAGGAAATGAAATTAATTGAAAACCGACAAAGAAATTATGAACATTACATAAAGAAAGAATGAACATTGCAAGTAATGCAGGAAAATTGAGGTAAATGTCCATTGATAAGTGTTCCAATTGATAGAAAATAATAACAATAATTAAGGAACGTCATTTTGAAGGATAGTATTGCAACTAATTTAATAACAAAAAGTAAATTCCTAATCCCACCAAAACGCTATTCTTAATCAAATATTTTAAGTTTTCACTAGAGCTAGTTTCCGATTCTGATTCATGCATTGGTTTTAATCACCAATTAGTTAAAGATATGTTCCAAATCGAACCTAGCGATTTTCCAAAGCCATTTAGTTCATAATATCAGTTCTTCATTTATTTTCAACAGATTCGAAATCAGTCTCGTCGGCATGTTGGGACTAAATAACGCTGTGTAACTACAATCATCTAAGTCAATATTACGTCCAGTCTCTACTGCATAACGGGCAAGATAAGATCTAGCAACATGCCCATACTTACCTTGATTGGACGCAGGGTTTCACCAACATACGGGAGGCTAAAATCATTCCTAAATTATATAGGGGTTTCATTTTTTTCTTTTTAGTTAAGGAGTCTAATGCCCAGGGTAAGGGACTATCTCAAAACGATGACTATTTTGTATTTTAAAGCTATTAATTTTACTTTTCTGCTTAGTTTGGAGTCCAGTAATATATTGACTCTATGATTCACCTTCGGTCTGCCAATTTTTACGTACTTGAACTTAGGATTAAATTTTCTTACGATTCCATCATTGCTGCAAATATTAAATTAAGAAAGTAACAATTAGCCATGAATATATCACGCAGTCTGCCTAATTCCAAATTCATTTCATTTGTCTGATGATCGAGGGTTTCTTATTGATACTGATTTTGAGATACCGATTTCCATACCATACTGATGATATGACTTGCATTTAATATGAATTTCCGAATAACTATCCTTCCTATACATATATTTTTCTTATAATTGACCATTCATAATTAACTTGACATCCAAAAACGGTAATTTACCCGATGAGTCACTTTACATAGTAAATTAGCGTCTGCTCAATTGATTCATTAATATTGATAAATTTACCGTGACATCATCATGGTTCCAGACCAATGATATACCATCCAGGAACAATAGATACAATTTAGAATTCATTTGTATCTTATCTGAAATAATTTTGTCCAAATAAAGCATCAAGATATTATGTGACTGATTGCGCACTGCGAGCGTCACATTTAAAGTATCCACGATTTTCTTTCGTGGGTTGTTGCTTTGCACTATCAGTTTCGCAAAGAACCGATTGATCCCTATTTCCTAGTACGCTTCGAGTTAGTTTTCGTTGTGGCTGGGTGCTGATTCATCCCTTTCCTCTGAAGGCTGCAACATCGTGCCTAATAACCATTGTAGATGAAGTACGGTCTAATCTTCGAAGATTAGATCGTATCTCAGGTGTTTATATTAAGATCGTAACCTTGATTAAATTTTTGACTAACCAAGGTACATTAATTAGTATATAACTGAAAACTATGCGTAGTGCGCGGCAGGGTGAAGCAGACGTGCTCAGGTTCTAGTCCTTTCTGCGAAAAATTCAGTGCAGTACGTGATGAGTTCTCAATTAAAACGAAATCGGTCTACTGGTTGAATTGCTTTGTCAGCATTCTACAATTCTTAATTTTTGCTGACAAATATATGTACTTAATTAGTCACGAGTTTATATCAAGATCGCAATCTTGATTATAGTACTTTAGAGCGAGTTTGTGAGCTTAACATAAACACCGATCCCATTATATGTATTTGTGCGTATAAATTAAGCATTATATAAGGTAGCAAAGGCAATTAATCCAGTAAAGCATGTAACGTTTTGCGATTGTGGGTTGTCGCTTTGTATTATCAATTTCACAAAAACCCGATTGATCCAGATTTCTAAGTACGCATTGGGTTTCTTTTCATTGTGGCTGGGTTCTGATTCGAGCTCCGAAAGCTCCAACATCGTTCATAATAACCACTAGAAATACGGTACGATCTAATCTTCATTGACTGGCGACGTTTCGATTCCTCATTTTCGGAATCATCATCAGGCTACTAATATCACATACACAGTACAATGCTCACAATAGCAGATTTAGGCAAATGTGACATTTGCTTAAATCTTTGCGAAACTGATAGTGCAAAGCGAAAAACCCACGATCGCAAATCGTGACATGCTTCACTATGACGCCCGCATTCCGCAATCCTTTTAAAAATTAATCCAGTGGACTGGTTTCATCCGTATCTGGAACCAGTCAGTTACTGTCAAAAATTTCCCAATGAATTTCCAATAAGAACGAATTCAGTTTACCGGATTAATTGATTTTCTACCTTATATAAAGCTTATTTTATATTGACAAATGCACATAATTGGATTAATGTTTATTTCAAGCTGGCAAACTTGATGTAAAATAATTGTTATCATAATCAGCGCAACAATTGATTTTTTATTTATATTAATCTTCAAGTCAATACAACTTCACCAAGGTGGCATGGTGTTTGTTCGATAATGGAAGATTGGGGCTGGCTAGTTAGAAACTTAGGTCGAAAGAGATGACATATAGGATCTCCTGAAAGAAAGGTTAAGAGAAACGTAAGTTTTAACATAACTGCTGTTTGTGTTGTGCGCATCAAAGTGACACAATGGATAGAGTTCTCGTTCGTGTCCAATCAGCGGAAAAATTCTAAACAGCAATTTATGCTTCCGTTACTGTCATAAATACATAATGATTGTATAATGTAAAAAATGCAATTCATCCAGCAGACCATTTTATAACATATTGAGAACGCTTCAAGTACTGTCAATAATTCGCAGCGGATAGGCCTCGAATATGGGAACTTCTGCGGTAAATTCTTGACAGAACCTTAAGAGTTCCCAATAAGTTCGGAAACGGTCCACTGGATGAATTAAATTTTCTACATTTTACAATGTCTGACTAATACTGATATATATATATATATATATATATATATATATATATATATATATATATGGGATGAGTGGTTATTTGAAGATCGCAACCTAGATTTAAATAAATGTTGTCACCGGCACCATACGCAATGATCGTTTAACATTCCATCATTTCTGGTTCTTACATTTAAATACTGTTTATTTCGGAGAACTAATATATATGCAAGTATGTATGAGGTGTTGCGAACCTAGTAACAAATTACTTCATTTGTGACCAGAAGGATAAACCAAAGGCAGCATGAACGGAAAGTATAATCTCATACACATTCATTTCGTGCTTACTGGCGACTCATCAGTAGGAGCCGGTATTACGCCCTTTAACCACTATATATTTTGGTAAAAATGTGGGATAAAAGGACGGTACAATCTCACCTATTATATTATATATATATATATATATATATATATATATAATATCGGTTACTAACACAATAGCCATAGTGTTAGTATCCTTTACAGACTCGGTATATATATTATATAGTGTGAGTTAGCGTTGGAGTCGCATTATCGTAGACTATATGAGGTTCGCTTCACTATTGCAGGTTTACACATTCGTCTAGGAGATTGTACCGTCCTATTATCCCACATTCCTCACCAAATGGCGTAATACCGGCTCCTACTGATGTGTGGCCAGTAAGCACGAAATGAATGTGTATGAGATAATACTTTCCGTTCATGCTGCCTTTGGTTTATCCTTCTGGTCACAACTGAACCAATTTGTTACTAGGTTCGCAAAACCTAATACATACTTGCATATATATTAGTTCTTCGCAACAAACAGTATTTAACTGTAATATATTGAATTGAATGATGTCATGCTTACCGCGAAATGTGATAACTGATATCGATGAAGGCCAGAGTGTATGGTTTAACTGGAGTAACAGGTGTTTAGAAATTGTTGTAATTCACAATTTGGGTGAACTTTAGCATAAATTTATATCCATCAGGTTGGTATCATGTACCGACTCGAAAACCATAGTGTTAGTATCCGGTACTCATCGATTTCAAAAAAAGGTATCAGTTACTAACACAATAGCCATAGTGTTAGTATCCTTTACAGACTTGGTATATATATTATATAGTGTGAGTTAGCGTTGAAGTCGCATTGTCGTTGACTTTAGATGATGTTAGCTTCACTATTGCAGGTTTAAACATTCGTCTAGGAGATTGTACCGTCCTATTATTCCACATTCTTACTACCAAATATATAGTGGTTAAAGGGCGTAATACCGGCTCCTACTGATGAGTCGCCAGTAAGCACGAAACGAATGTGCATGAGATTATACTTTCCGTTCATGCTGCCTTTGGTTTATCCTTCTGGTCACAACTGGACTAATTTGTTACTAGGTTCGCAACACCTAATACATACTTGGTTCTTACACTGTTGTGGAAAAATAGGACGGTACAAACTACTATACGAATGTGTAAACCTGCTTTACTGAAGCTAACTTCATACATTTTTAAAATTTTGTCGGAATGCTAGCTTCATATATTCCAATGCCGCGTTTTTCGTACGCGGGTTGTAGCTTTGTACGGACAGTTTCACAAAGATCCGATTGATCACAATTTCCAATTTTGTTTTGTCTTTGATCGTGTTGAGTTTTTTTCCGTCTCAATGGAAACTTCATATATTGTCTTCGACAATGCGACTACAAAGCCAACACACTATATATAACATATACCAAACCTTAAAGCGTACTAACATTATGGCTGTTGTGTCAGAACCCGATACCAACATTATGTACCGAAAGGGTACATGGTACCAATAAAATGGATTTCAAGGTATGCCAAAGTCCACCAAAATTGAGAATTACAACTATTTCTGAACACCCGTTACTACAGCAAATCCCGTAGCCATAGAAATTCCGGCTTGACGACCGGCGGGCTCAAGCTAGTCGACCCGGGATTGGTAACATGAACCTTGCCGGGCCATAAAGGGACAGCCATCATCCCGTTTCATGTGAAGCCTCGAGTTTGGTCTAACTGCACTGTAACTTTTTGTTAAATGTGTAGTGACGGAATGAGAGCAAGCGTTCCAGACGTGAGGGGCAAGTTTCGGCTGCTGAAGGAAACTCTGGCCACTGGCATCTGGGCAGATAGTGCTCATCAGCTTTGGTTGGCAGACTATCTAGGAGAAGGAAAACTCAGAATAAAAACCATCACTAGGAATGGGCGACCTAGTGTTCTTTTACAGTCCACATATAACCATGACAAGTACAACTTACAATAATTACATACTGCATCGGCCGTCGCGCAGTATAAAAAGGGTCGCCTTATCTGCTGAGCCGTGCAGGGTGGATAAGCGAAAACAGGCTACTGCAGGTAACTCCAACTCTATATTCGATTCTGCGTCCTTTCCTTCCCCTTCCTCTTCTCAATCTTACAATAGCACTCTTTGAGATACTATAAATATGGTTGGTTTAGATCATAACACTGAGCCCAATACTAGGTTGCCAAATATCGAAAATGGTTCTTGTAGACGATCATTCATTAAACCTAAGTTAGGTTTTAACGTAGGCGCATTTAATGTGCGAACATTAAAACAACTTGGACAGCAAGAATCTCTTGCTCGTACGTTGGATAAATTAGAAATCGACATATGTTGCGTATCTGAAACCAGAATACAGGATCCTACGTGTATTACAGAACTAGTTGCACCATCCCTATCTACGCGTTATTGGCTTCGAACATCTGGTTCCACAGAGTCCTCTCAAGCCGGTAAATGGGGCGTTGGTATTGCCCTTAGCGCGCGAGCTGAAGCTTGCTTAATTGAATGGATCCCTTTAAATAGTCGATTGTGTGCGGCACGTTTAAATACATCTACTAAAATCAAAGCAAAAAATCGTTATCATCGTTGCCTCTTCGTTGTATCTGCATATGCTCCTACCGATTGCAGCACAGAAGAAAGCAAGGACGCTTTTTACTCCGAATTAAGCTCCTTACTAAGTAAAGCACGAAGTTCGGATATAGTCCTGGTTATGGGTGACATGAATGCTCAAGTTGGTCGCTTAAGCAACACAGAATTTCATTTAGGTGGAAGATACACTCTAAGCTCGACTCGCAATGATAATGGTGAACGGCTTTTGGATAGCTGCGCTGAACATAGACTATATTTAAGTAGTACAAATTTCAGACGTAGTGTTAAACGTTGTGCTACATGGCGTCCTCCAGCACCCGGACAACGGTGGACTCAAATAGATCATGTAGCAATTAGTTATAGATGGCGTGGTTGCATCCAGGATTGTCGCTCTTTTGTTAGAACACTTATGTCGACTCGGACCATGCACTTATCCGTTGTGGATTTGCTCTAAAATTTTCCGGGAAAATAATTAAGAATAAACCCCAAATTGATGTAGGCCAACTCGAACAACTGTCCATCCGACAAAACTATGAAAAGATTCTAAAGGCTAATCTAACTGGTCTGAATAGCGAAAATGCGAATATACTTTGGTCCAAGATAAGTTCCACTATGCACAATGCAGGTACTACTGTATGTGGCATAGCAGGCCCCCGTAGAAATAATCACTGGCTCTCTGTAAAATCTATGGAGATACTCGAAATAAGGCGCCAAATTCCACCTGGCTCGACTCATAATAATACCCGTCACAATATAAGACGCCAACTTAAGCGCAGTCTAAAAGGCGATCTCGAAAACCTTTGGAGCAGAAAGGCTGAACAAATGAAAGTAGCTTTCGCGTCAGGTAGCAGTCGCTGTTTGTTCCAACTTATACGCATAACAGGTCCGAGAAAGTTAAAAGTTAGCGAAACTATAAATAATAATAACAACGAATTAATAACCGATAAAATAAGTCATCTTGACAGGTTGGCTGAACACTTTAAAGATCAATTTTCTTGGCCACTCGCGTCAGTTTCGCTTCCCAAAAGCATGTCTGCATCAACAGTGTGGAATGTTAGTCCCGAAGAACCATCCGAGTTAGAAGTACGCGATGCAATCCTATCTCTTAAGCGCCGCAAAGCCGCCGGCCCCGATGATCTGCTTCCGGGATTGTTTAAGGATGGTGGCGATATAATTTCAGGAGCGTTGACCAAACTTTTTCATACTATATGGAATGAGGAAACCGTACCACTTGACTGGAATGAGTCGACCATCATTCCCATCTTCAAAAAAGGCAATCGTAATTCGTGCGATAACCATCGTGGTATAAGTTTGACTCCGGTCGTATCAAGGTTATTTGCTTCGATTATCCTACGTCGTCTTAGCGCTTCACGTGAATCACAAACAAGAGAAGAACAGGCTGGATTCCGCGCAGGACGAGGTTGTATAGATAATATTTTTACGTTAAGGCAAATTCTCGAACAGAGACATTTATATCGTCGTCCCACAATAGCCGTCTTTCTAGACTTCAAGGGTGCCTCTGATTCGGTGGATCGCAATGTTTTATTAAATATTTTGTCGAAATGCGGTGTGCCCACAAAATTTGTTAATATTATACGAGCTCTCTACTCAAATACTTCTGGTCGCGTTAAGGTTTACAACGAATTAACGCATAACTTTACAACCAGCAGTGGTGTTCGTCAAGATTGTCCACTTTCCCCATTTTTGTTTAATTTTGTAATCGATGCTATTATGAACAACACTCTCTCACACATTCAGGACGCTGGAGTTGAAGTTCTCCCGGGAGATAAACTAGTCGATCTTGACTATGCGGACGATATCGTACTATTATTCGACAATCAGCATGCTGCCCAGACCACCTTAAATAGATTAGCAAACGTTGTTCCGTCTTTCGGTATGAAATTCGCACCCTCTAAATGTAAGATACTGTTACAGGATCACCCACCACTCACTCCAATGTTGCGACTGCAGAATGAAGATCTTGACATAGTCGACAGGTTTACATATCTTGGGAGCTCTATCAATAACGTAGGCAATATGTCCGACGAGGTGAGAATACGGATCGCGAAAGCTAGAGTAGCTTTCTCGAACCTTCGTCATTTATGGAGAAACGCGAATATTTCACTTTGCCTTAAAGGTCGTGTTTACAATGCATCTGTACGTGCAGTCTTACTATACGCTAGTGAAACTTGGCCTCTTAGAGTTGATGATCTGAGAAGCTTACAGGCATTCGATCATTGTTGTTTGAGAAGTATTGCACATGTTGGGTACCAACAACGAATAACTAACGTTGACATCCGTAGACGTATTTTTGTATCTGACAATAAGTGCTCGTCTTTAGAAAAGCAAATAAGGCTCCATCAACTTCGTTGGCTCGGTCACGTTTTGCGTATGCCCTCATTCCGATTGCCCAATAGAGCTCTGTTCTCTCATCCAGCACCAAATTGGCGTAAGAAACAAGGTGGGCAGATTTTGACATGGCAGAAACAATTAGTCACTTACATCCAAATTGGGTAGTATAGGATCCACTCATCTGCCAGGATGGGGTCCTCATGCACATCACAGTTCTTGGTTAGAAACCCTTAGCGATATGGCAGCGAATCGAGCTCAGTGGCGATCTTGTTGCAGATGTATAGTAGAATCATCTTCGTAACTTTCTTTTCTTAGTAGGGCAAAGTTAGCTGCGAGGTTCGGCTTTTTTATGACGTGATACGGTGAAATCTGCAAGGAAGCTGTGTTGCTGATGTCGCCTTACCCGAATGCTAACTTGGCCATAATGGTGTTGTGGAGAGGCTTAGTTTGCCTCATTTCTGTGAGTTATCCTGATAAATTTACTCATAGTAGCAAGGTTTTCCTTCTCTCTCTACCCCTCTCCCTCTCTCGTAAATCTCAATAATAATTTATCTAAATTCACTTATATATTTTTTTCACTCCTTATGGTTATATGGCAGTGAAACATTAGTCACTTGACTTTTGTGTGGCTGGAAATGATGATATATATATTTATGAAATTGTGTATTAGATGTTGCGCACCTAGTAAAAAATTAGTTCAAATATGACCAGAAAGATAAACCAAAGAAAACATGAACGGAAAGTAATCTCGTGCACATTTATTTCGTGCTTATTGGCGACTCATACGAAGGAACTGGTATTACACCCTTTAATCTCTATATATTTTGTTGGGGAATGTGGGAAAATAGGATGGTACTTTGCACTGGTCCCAATTTATATTTTCAATGTGAACAATTTTGAGCTTATTCTATTGTCTCCTAATCAGTCCACAGCTCAATATAAGTTACATAGACAAACTAATAAAACAAGTGATAAATTTTATTGACTGTATCAAATTATACTTATGGCTGGCTAATCTAATAATAAATACGGAAACTTCATAAGATAAGCGACGTCGCGTATTATACGGTGTGTGTGTGTGTGTGTGTGTGTGTGTGCGTGTGTGTGTAACGAGTAATTATTCTGTTGAATAAATTGCATAAATATGTACATTCATTTAACTGGAAATTCAGTTGCTGGGTGTTAAGTTACCCTTTTCATGTGTCAGATTATTATTTTTTTCCAATGATAAATGATGTAATCTAGAATGACCGTTTTGGATAATGATGTAGTCAAGTAAAATATATGACAATAGTAAACCTATGCCAAAGTAAGTGAATTAAAGTTAGTAAAATAAAAAGCTTAATTAAGTAATGAAGCAAAATAAATGAAAGCCCGACAAATATGTAAGAAAATTACCTAACGAATAGATGAGCATTGTAAGGAAGGGGAATAATTAGAGTAAATTCCGTCAATAAATTTTCGAAATAATAGATCCACTAAGAAACGAACATAATTGTGAAATTTAAAGGTTAGTACTGAAAATAATTGAATAATCAGGGGTAAATTTATAAGTGCACAAATAAGCTTATCTTAAACCAATATTCTCAGACTTTTCCTGCAGCTAGTTTTCGAATCAGATTCGTGTAATCACCTTTTCCTACCATTAGGCAATGCTTTGTTCCAAATCGAACTGAGCAAATTTCCCAACGCTCTTTCAATGATAATAACATATCTTGAAAAGTTTCAGTAGATCCCCTAATCAATCTCGTCAATCTGCTACAACCGTATATCCTTTTGCGTCTACAATTAATCCAGTTAACTGCGAGTCCAGTTTTAATCCGATACGGCTGATTAGTATTAAAATAAAAGGTGGAGTAAAAGGTGTTCGGAATTTGTTGCAATTTTCATTTTTGTTGGAATTTAGTTCATTTCAAAAACCATCAATCAAGGTACCTCTAAATCTATTGTTTTGATACCCTATACACGCTGGGTACAGATTGTATATAGTGAGTTGGCTTTCAAGTCGCATTTGCTGAAGACATTATACGAAGTTAACTCAATTCTTGTTAAAAGATACCTTTATAAGGACATTGTATCGTCCGACTGTTCAACATTTCATGACCAAATATACGGTGGGTAAAGGGCAAATTACCCTCTCCTTCTGATGAGTCATTATTAAGTATGAAACACATGTATGTATTAGAACAAACTTTTCGTTCATGCTCACTTTCGTAAACTTTTCTGATCCAATTTGAACTAATTTGTTGCTAGTTACACAATACCTTATAATAATTGAATAAGATTGCTAGTAAGGTAATTGACCTGGCACATGGTAACACGATCGTACAAAGATCAAGGTGAACCAAATTTTAAGGTTTGGTAGAATTTGGTAGAACATTAAGAATTATCGAAAATGTTCAGCACTCGCAAACACAGTAAATTAATAAGTTGCCATGTCAAAGAAAAAGAAAGTATTCCTATATCTTACATCATTGATGGACTCATAATTTGATTGAAATTGTTAATAAATGTGTACTAAATGAAGATTATAGGATAGCGAGCTTAGGACGGTATCTATGTACACAAAAAGCGGTATTTGAGGCCCTGGAATGTTTTCCAAGTTTTTTTGTGGATAATCTGGCAATGTTAGAAGGAAAAAATATAGAATTGACACATTATGAAGATGATGAGTATATTTATGTCCTCTACTTACCTTAAATTTAGGAAAGATTGTTATAAACATATTAGAGGTATCTCAATGGGTCAGCTTTGTCGTCTCAAATAGCAAATATCTTTATGATTTATTTGGAAAAAATATTTTAGATAAGATACACATGAAGCCTATAATTTATCTAGGGTTCCTGGACGGTAAATCCTTGATCTGGCATCATGATGATACGGCAATTTTTTTAAATTAACGAATTATTTATGATTGAAAGAGAATCATCGGGTAAATTACAGGTTTTTTATGTAAAGTTAATTAGAAATGTTCAATAATTAGGAATGATAGTTACTCGGGAATTCATCCTAACTGCAAGTCAAATAATCCGTATCGTATGAAAATCGCAATCTCAAAACTAATATCAATAAAAAATTTGATTAACAGACAGCAATTGAAGCTGTAATTAGGCGGACTGAGTGATATATTCATGGATAATGGATACCCTATTAATTTAATAGATGCAGTAGTGTTGGAAAATTAAATTCCAAGTTGAAGTACGTAAAATTTGACTGAGCAAAGGAGAATCGTAGAGCCATTATATTACTGGATTCCAAACTAAGCAGAAAAAATAAAATCAATAATTTTAAAAAATAGCATAGGCATAATTTTAAGACAGTCCCTCACCTGGACACTAGACTTCTTAACCAAAAAGAAAAAATGGAACCGCTAAACACTTTGGTAGTTTATTAAATCCTTTGCTATGACTGTAGTTTCCCGTATTATGTTGAAACCATACGTTCAATCAAGGTGAGAAGAGGTTAACATAGAACTGTATGAAAGTATGGACATGTTGCTGAATCTGATCTTGCCTGTCATACAGTGGAGATTAGAGGTACAATTGACTTTTATGATTGTAGACGCATAGCGATATTTAATCCCAACAAGTTGACGAGATAAATTATGGATTCTGACGAAATTAAACCAAGAGATAATACTATGAACGAAATAGTGTTGGAAAATCGCTAGGTTCGATTTGAAACACATTTAATTAATAGAAGGAAGAGACCATGAATCAGAATCGGAAACTAGCTCCCGTAAAGAGTAAACATATTTGATCGCCAATTGCTTATTAGTGGGCTTATGAATTTACTTCGTGTTGTTCAATAATCTGCAGTACCATCATTCCAAATGATCTTCTTTAATTCTTATTTTATTTGATCTATTACTTTGAATACTTGTTAATAGACATTTATATTTATCATTATTCCTTACAATGCTCATCCTTTCGTTAGGTAATTCTCTTTATTTCCTTGTCGGATTTTCATTTATTTTCCTTCATATCATTTTTGAGCGTTTTGTACTAATAGCTTTGAATCTTTGTCCTGATTTGACTTGGCTACTGCGTAATTTTTATTACTGTATTCAATTTCATATTAAAATTACTTAAATTTATAACCTTAGTTAAGCTTCTTATATATGTCAACTATTACTATAATCAAGGTTGCGATCTTTATATAAGCACCTGGCCCATTAATTACTTACATATGTCAGTATAAACTAAGAATTATATGGCGTAGAAAAGGAAATTCATCTTTGTTATCATCGTCCGCGCAACCAATATTTGTTTAATTATATAAATGTTCATTTCAATACCACTTCCCCATATAGTGTGGTGTCTGTTCAGTAATGACAGATTGAGGATGGTTAATTGGAACTTTGGGTGTAAATGGATACCAATTACTTCCACCAAGTTACATTAGCTAATATATAACTGAAAAATGTATGTGGTATGCGGGAGTGTGGCTCAGTGGTTAAAGGGCCAGATTCTAAAGCAAACTTGCCCAGGTTCGAGCCCTGTCTGCGGCAAATTCTGGCCAGTACGTGTTGAGTTCCCTATTAGGACGAATCCGGTCTACTGGATGAATAGCCTTTTCTACACTGTACAATTCTTAGTTTATATTGACATATGTAAGTAATTAATGGGTAACGTGCTTATATCAAGATCGCAACCTTGATTATAGTAATTTTTATCACCGCTCGCGCAATCAATGTTCGTTTAATTATATAAATGTTCTTTTGAATATCACTTCTCCATCTAGTGTGGTGTCTGTTCAGTAATGACAGATTTGGGATGGTTAGTTGCAGCTTTTGGTCTAAATGGATGCCATATGAGCTCCACATACAAGGGAAAATAGCTAACCGAGTTACACTAGTTAGTATATGACTGAAAATTGTGTGTAGTGTGCGGCAGGGTGGCTCAGTGGTTAGAGCACCTGATACCGAATCAGACGTGCCCAGTTTGGAACCCTGTTCGCGGAAAATTCCGGCCGGTACTTGATGAGTCCCCAATAAGGACGAAACCGGTCTACTGGCTGAATAGCCTTTTCTACACTATACAATTCTTAATTTATGCTGACATATATAAGTAATTAATGGGTAAGGTGCTTATATCAAGATCGCAACCTTGATTATAGTAGTTTTTATCACCGCTCGCGCAACCAATGTTCGTTTAATTATATAAATGTTCTCATTCTGGTTAAATTTCATATTTATGTATGATTATTTATGGATTTTGAGAGGTTTTCGATTTAATAACAGATTCCGTTTTATTCTACTGATCGAGTAAACTGACGTAATACGTAACACATCAATTGTGAAGATGATCAACTTTCTATTGCAAAATATCGATACTTGTGCATTATTTGGATTCTTAATTGACTTACACTTTGTTATGTGGAAAAAGAAAGATGTTTTGCTGATTTTTTCAGTGAATTGGCTCAACTTCACCAGATTTAAACTTCTTCAATTTTTTTATTTTAGTCAATTGAAATCTCTTTTTTTTGTCTGAATTATATAAGGCTAGTATTATGCATTTTCTTTTGTAACCGTTCTTTGAAAAAGAAGTTTGACGTATTTTTACGAATGAGATGTTAACAAATTTCGGCTATTTTCACCGTCCTAGAAAAATTGTATTTTACAAATATTATTATTTCTGTACTTCAAAATTTATTTCATCCTCATCTATGTGTTTTGTAAGCAAATAATCTCCTTCTATATACAATCTCATAAAAAACACTATATACTTAATCAAAGTGAGAATATTTCAAATTAACTTGTAATGAAATCAAATTAATGAACTATAACGGCTTCATACTCACCGAACGATCTGTCAAAAATTCGTTCAGTCGATCTCGGCGTAAATTTCGTTTCCTCAGTTTAGACATTCCAGAAATTCATAGGTTGATAACTGATTAATCCTCCACTCATAGTGAGCCGACTCGGTGGATTCCAGACTCAACTCTGCACAAAAGTTAAAAGTCCACAATTGATGTAAGTCACAAAAAATCCTGATTTCACCGTGATATTAAGGCAACTCTGTTTCGATGGTGCTTAGATTTACGGTAAGAATTCCAGACTAGATGGAAGTGACGTCAGGTGCAACGGTGTTGCATTAGATAAATAAGTATGAGGCTGATCGGCATGGATGCTATGACTTATTTCATCAGGAAACGTTACAGATTAACCCATATGATGGAATGGTATGAAGAGGGAAAATTACTCGACAATATGCGTGTTAACGAGTCATATTTGAATTCATGGAATAACGTCGAATGAGATTTAAATTTTGAAGCCACTGCGTCCATACGTTAATTTCATGCACACCAGAGCGCAAGAAAGTACAAGCAAAACACACTATCCTCATTTAACAATAACAATCATCTACGCGAAAACACACGTAAAGTACATTTCAATTTTCTGCAAATAAACAAGCAATGTATAAATTCCATAATATCGTTACAATAATGTGAACTTCCCTTGGCTGTCTTAATTTTATTTCATTTGATTTGATTTGGTTTGATTTGATTTGATTGGGGACATTACCATTTCGTTAACGTAAAAAATTCAGCACAAAGCTAATACGAACAAAAACGAACACACACACACACACACACACACAAACAAACACAAGAAAAATTCAGCACAAACAGTTACCCACACACAAACAAATATAAATCACACATTAACAGATTATATATATATATATATATATATATATATATATATATATATATATATATTATACAGGCTAACAGGCAAGAACACTTGCACACATAATTAGAAATACGAATATTTTACTTGTAATTCAGGCATTCACGCACAAGTATAGTGTTTTATTCTTAGTTGGAATAGATGAAAATACTATACGCAACTGAAAAGCAATAAATGCAACGTACAGAAAATAGTGCATGTCTGGACATGAAATTGGTCACCGTGACATTGTGGCGAATTGCGTTCACTTAAAATCGCTTGTAGAATTTTAGAGTAAACCTGATTGATCATCGATTGGTGCAATTATATCTTAAAAACATTGCTCATTGTCAATGGTGTGTTTTTGAGTTTCCTTTTTGTGTGTGCCAAATACAGACAATTATATATATATATATATATATATATATATATATATATATATATATATATATATATATATATATGTTTGTATGTGTGTGTGTGTAAGATTTATTGTATTCTATTGTGATCTATAACAGTCTTGGTTTCAAAGAGTGTACAAATATATTAAAATCACTTACCAAGCCAACTGTTTTTTTAATTCTCACATTTCATTTCGAGTGGCAGGATTATCGGTTAAAACTAGTAGCGGCATGGGGTAGGCCGTTGAAGCGTTCTCTGTAAAAGCCATGAATCTATGAACACCGGAGCCGAGGCGGCTATCTCGCAGTCATTACAGCCTTACCACGAGTCCTATTGTCTCGTTCAAAAACAGAGGCGCTTGGCGGATGTCGTCTTTTTCGGATTTACGGCAACAATTAGATGGCCCAAGCCATCACAACAGAAAAAAAGTATAAGCCAGAAAACTGGAATCAACTATCGGGAAAGTAACGTAATGTGTGTGGTTTTGTGTGCGTACTGGTGTAGAATGCATTCATCTATACGGGAAATGCATTATAGGTATCGCTTGATTATATAGTTATGCCACATTGCGTGTTTCTCTATTGGCTCGTTGTGAGCCAATGGAGATTGAGCATTGTATTTGGATTTAAACACGAGTTATCATAGCTCTGCTTTCGGACAAGTTTCAACATGTAGGCCGTTTCTAAGTTGGACTCTGGCGCTGAAGTACTTTATCTGACAGGAAAATATGCCTACCATAAAATATATTCTTTCTTAATAGGGAAAATTTCGGAAGCATTCGTATTCCTTCTAGATAACAGTTTGTTACCTAACCTGAAACATTCATTTCATTTTTTAGCTTTGTTTGTGTACTATTGACGTGTATGGCTACGTTGTGAGATTAGTTGGGTTATGTATGATTGTTGTTTATCTCAAGTTTTCAAAATTGGTTTGGAGAAGTGTTCGACTTTTATTGACAATTTATTTGACAGATAGCCCTCACAGGCTCTGTTTCACTGACAGTCACTTTTGGTAATCATATAAAATATTAAACCAAGTATTTAACAATGAAACAGCCGAATGGTCGCATCAGTTTCCGTTTGCTGTCAAGATCTATATTTCCATCATGGCAGACGAGCGGGTGCGTTGCAATGTTATAATAGTGGAGGTGTTGTTGTTGTTGATGACGATGAGTCAGTTTGCTGAGCATAAAAGCTTTACTGGAAAGTTAAGTGTTGCTTGATTGGTGAAATGATTGCAAAGTAGTGCAAACGTGCCGCGTTCCGCACTGCTGGTAAGATTTATCTGATCTAGTTTTTGCCTACCACAGGTATTTTTCCAGTAGTTTCCTTTCTTCAACAAAATATTTCGGCTGCCGTGAAAGAAAACTACCTGGGCTAGTCAAAACGCAGATATTCTTTTCCATGCCGAAATAGTATTCTAACACACGCCTAAACAGGTTTTCTTGGTCTTTGGATAATTTTTCGACGGAAAAGGGTAAGCCGCAAAAATGAACCATAGTCAACCCGCGCGAATTCTAAAAATGTTCAAAAACATGTTGTAATGCATCGATTTGCCATCAATGAATTACAACATGTGATGGATACTCGCCACAAAAATTAGAATTAATTATTACCTTTCATCAAACTCCGTCAAACGTGTCTTTGTTATCCTTGGATGTTTTGAGTACAACTTCTATACCAGATTACCCATTCTAAAAATTACACGTTAATACCCACATGTTAGGAAATGCGCTATGTGCTGTAACTTTTATCAGTAGAGGAAGTACATTTAACTTTACTTTTCATCTGAAGACTATTATTTATTTTGCATCAATATGATTCCACGAATTACTAAGTAGTGAAACCATTTGCTTTATTGATTGTCACCTTTTCTCGCAAATTTGTCCAATACTGCTACCAAATTACATGTTTGCGGTGCTCAGACCTAAGCATATGTTGGACCAAATTCCAAAACGGTTTCGGTTATAACATATGCGAAAGTGCAAATAATCGATTTTGCCGGAGTTAGGGAGAATTTCTTTCGTTTTTTGTTAGTTATTCGGATCGCCTAAAGCGGCTATTGTGCAGCAAGTATTGTAAAAGGCTCGCCTTAATATGTCAAACATGATGATAAAATAAAAAATTCATTGATTGTGTGAGTGGTGATAACAGTTTTAAAACCAAGTTTTCTAGCCTGATATAGGTACTGATCCAATTGTGTTTAGCCATTCACACAACACGGCAAATCTATTGTAAGTCGCGCGTACTGACGCGTTTCAACCTTCTATGATCATCATCAGAGCACGGCGCCAGACTGACCAGCGTGAGTCAAACCGAAAAATATATTTGCGAAAAAAAATTAAATAGGCGGCTTTAACCTAAAAAATAGTCTCGCATACACTGAACTTGGCTGGACATGTCGGCTGAGCAACTTTTGTGTAGCTACGAACATTAACTTTTTCCGGCTTTTACTACAGGCATATAGGTTATAGGATTAAACAGCCATTGATTGCGCTGGTGGTGATAACAATTCTATAAATGACATGTTTGTGAGTTTGATATAAATACCAATCTTACTATATTTAACCAGTCGCACAGCATAGTGGAACTAATTTCAGTCACACGTAATTACGCGTTTCGATTTTACATGGTCATCATTATAGCGTGACAGAAACCTGACCAGCGGGAATCAAACAATGTTGATTATATAAGGAATGCAAAATTAGATGATGATTAATTTCAGGAGTATTCTGAAGTTATAAACCGTTCACCAGAGTTTGTGCATGCACTCGACATGCTTTATTTATTTAAACTTATCTCCATTATCAAGGACATTTTGTCATGCTAGGACTTAAGGTCATTTAAATAGTACAATATTTTGCATTATCTTAGCCTAACCTGACCATATTTCTAAATTGTCCAGTATTGCGACTCTGTTCTAATTGCTGGAAAACGTCTAGCAATTTGTCTGATCGAGTTTTACTTTTTTGTTATTTCTATGGGGAATTTCATCGGTGCAAATTGTGGTTTTTTCTAAATAGATAGTCATAATTGCGAAATAGGCTACGCAACTTTTCCACCGAATTGAAACTCTTTCTAGATTTAAATACTGTTTGTTGCGAAGAGCTAATATATATGCAAGTATGTATTAGGTTTTGCGAACCTAGTAACAAATTAGTTCAGTTGTGACCAGAAGGATAAACCAAAGGCAGCATGAACGGAAAGTATAATCTCATGCACATTCGTTTCGTGCTTACTGGCGACTCATCAGTAGGAGCCGGTATTACGCCCTTTAACCATTATATATTTGGTAGAAGAATGTGGAATTGGTTCGAATTTCCAATGCCTGAGAGCCATACCAATATGCTGAAATGAAGCATGTCAGAAACAATTTTATAGGCGTATTTCCATCGTGCATTCGCACTAATATTTATCCCAAGCAGAAAATGAAAATGCTGGAAAGCCTATACTTTTAGGATACTACGCTGATAATACTCTGGCTTTCAGATTAATCAAAAAGTGATTACGCGGGTGGTTATGACAACACTTTAAATCAATGTTGCGAGCGTGAGATAAACACCAATCCAGTTTTTATCTGACCATTCGCACAACCTAGCAACATTATTGTCAGTCATTCGTAGTAACTCGTTTAGGCTTCCTATGTTCAACATCAGCGCACGATGTCATACTGACTAACGACGATTAAACCGCATTAATCCTCGTTTGTCAGTCTGCCTTCATGTTCTAATCACGAACATGTAAGCGACGGGAGTTTTGCAATGTTTTGTGACTGGGTGAATAAAATTTAGTTGCTTTGTATCTGAAGTACACTAACATGATCTGAAGAAGTGTTGTTAGCAGTAATCGTGCAATCCTTAGTTGTATGATTGTATAATTTGTTTAAAAGTGGGTAAAAGGGCAAAAATTCCATTTCCGTAACTGCATAGAAATTATGTAGCTGACAATTTCAGTCAAATACAATGTTTGTGAGAGTACAATGAGTTAGCACCGCAGATGGAATTTTGTTTATTTTAAGTATTCTTCGCGATTGGATACTTGTTTCCAGAAATTACAGTAAAACATCTGAAAGAAAGTTACTCCTTCAAGAGAATATTATGCAATTTTTCTTTTGTTATCCAGCAGTCGTTCATTATCAATGCCCGATTAGTTGTTCATTTGGAAAAGTATGAAATGTTTCACTATACGATTGTAGACATTTAATCCTGCATATTTGCGATCAGCAGCCGTTTTATTGAAAAATGTAGAAGTATTATTTGTGTTCAAACTGCTTAACTCATAATGACAACAATTGATGTTGGGAAATTTCGACCGTTTTGAAATCGACGACTAAATTCCAATCAACGCTTCTTACATTTTAACCTGGATGATGGCCGATATTGCGCAGTTAAAAGAATTGGAAAATGCCTAGAAATTTCTCACCCACTGGTAATATTTGCTTAAATCTAATTTTTCACATACAACCGTATATTTCAGCAAAAGTATGTAATTGTTTAAAATGAGTTGTTTTAATAATAATTTAGGGTAACAGATCAAACAATAAATTGCAACTTGTAATTCTAAAAAATGAAAGATGAAATGTTTTAACTACAGTAAGCAAAAAATCGCTCCCTAGTTCTTGGTTACTTTAGCATATTCTTCAATAAATTTGTTTATTTGTATTTATTATGCAAAAGGATTGTTACTTTGACCTGGCCTAAGGCCACAATAAACGGTCAGTGAGCTCTTTGATGTTTCCTTGATACATCATTTCTTTTATAACTTTCAGCAAAGTTGTATCGTAATAAAATTCAAGAAATATGTTCTGACGGTATTCGGGTAGGCTGTCTCTTCGTAATTCCATTTCGAAAACGTTTCAAAGTAGGCAACTTTCGTTTGTTAGCTAAACGTACTCGGTTTTGTTGGCCTTGTGTGATTGAAATTAGCTTTCGTATGTCAGTTATGCAAATTTCATTTTTAAATTACTCAAAATATTTTTTTCTCATAAATTGGTCAATTTTATGCCCACATGTATAATTTATACATAATTTTTTGTCAGTATAAACTCAACATTGTATCAGGTAGACACGGCAATTCATCCAGTAGATTAGTATCGTCTTTATTGCGAACTATTCAAGTAATATCCAGAATTTTCCGTGAACGGGAGACGAATTTGTCCACAATTGATTTGGTGTCTGAGACGCTATTCATTGCGCCACTTCTGCCTTTGGAAGTTATGTAACGATTTAGCCTTTCATTTATTTTTATCTTCTTGTGTATTGATTTAGTAATAAACAACGAACAAGTCCATCGTTTTCTGTCATTTAAAGCTACGCCCTTTAACAGGCGTGGAAGAATTTGGCGTTGTTGGTCTAAACTTAACATTGCGTAAGTTTGCAAATACAATTCATGCAATATTGCTTAAAAGAATGAAAAATTGCGAAACTGGATTTATCAAAATTACCTGATCTGTGTTTTGACTAGCTGAATTCTAGTTGTTATGGTTCTTGAATCCATTTCGATGATCATTAGAGGCCACCTTCTTCCATTCATTCCTCATCACAAGATTTACAAAACAAACTAAAACCTGTGATGATGTCCGCCAATGATCTTTGAAATAGATTCAAGAAACAGCACAACTGGAACTGAGCCTGTGCTAGTCAAAACAGATCAGGTAATTTTGATCGATCCAATTTCGCAATTTTTGATTCATTTACTCAACATTTGACATTGAATTATAGCTACAACGTCGCAAAATTGTACAATAGGTACACGCAAGTGAAGAATAGACTCTTGCAAAAATCGTTGGCTTGCTTCATTTGTTTGCCAATGGACGTTGAAATGTATTCAAAAAGCTGATGATGTTCATGGAAGGTCGAAACGCGTCAGTGCTTGTGACTGGCGGTAGTTTTGCTATGTTGTTCGACGATTGGTTAAATAAAATGGGATTGGTGTTTACTTCAAGCTCGCAAACTTGATTTAAAGAATTTTTACTACCACCCGCGCAATTAATTAATGTTTAACTGAAATTCAGCCTATGTTAGTCAAAACGAAGATCGGGTAATTTATCAAATAGACCAGTTTATGTTCACTTGATAATCAAACGTAGTTGCCAGAAAAGCCATGGCCGGAATTTAAATTCAAGATAATTTGTTTAAGAAAATAAAATTTAAATTATAACATTAGAAAAGTTAAAGTGATAGCAATAAAACTTTAAGAAAACCGGAGAAAATATTTTGTATTGGACTCGATTAGCGCTTAATATCAAATAAGCGGTCGAACGGCTTGATTTGTCTTTCGCATCTGCTTGTTAGGCGTTGTTTTTAATATTGTACGAGGCGAAAATCAAAATTAAAGGTATGCTTTAGGCCAAATACATAGAAGATGCAAAAAAATGGGCAAACTATGAAGGAAGTGACAAAGCGTTCTAAATGTAAAATTCATTTAGAAATACGCGCAAACAAAGTGAATGGGCAAATCACGGCTCATTTCACGCTTTGCAGAAGCAAAACAGTGATTCTGAGGTTTTCAACTTTCAAGTTTTCATCCGCTTGTTCAAATGCAAATCGCTAAAGTAAACGTTATTTCAAAAGAATTTCAAAAAAGGCATATGGTTCTATTGAGGCAATGCTAATGTATGAAATTTACCGTATTTAAAAAAAGATGTAACTAACATACAAAAATTCGCATAAAAAGCATTTGAAATTTTTTCGCATTTTCTTGTTGACCACACCAGAACCTTTATGTACCGTTTTATCTCGATCAATCATGCCGGCTGCATTAATTAGAACCGCACTGTTTATAGTCATATATGACCAAATCACCATGGAAACCTAACGCATAGTGTAAAAGTAAATTCCCTTATCAATTTATTCATATTCAGAATAATTTCTATCAGCATTAAAGTAAGTATTTCTTTATTAACAAACATATTTAAGAAAGTCAAGCTGCATGAAGGCACACAATATAACCTCGATAAATACACGAAGATCATAATATCCTGTCCAAAACTTACAATACAGATATGCATTTCAGAAGTTATTATTAATTTTGTGGTTTTAGCAGGTGAAAACGGTTAAATTAGTGTGCTACATGAAAATTATAATTTTTAATCTAAAACAGCTGATGCAATGCTGATAAAACTTAGAGCTTTATCCAAAGTATTTCAAATAGGATACATTTAAATCGAATGTGCTAAATAAACATTTTTCGAAAACGACATGGTACACGTTTATTTTTGCAGACAGCATATTTAAAAAATATACATTTTTATTGGCAATGCCATGATTAGAGCCGGAGATCCGCGTAGAGTTTAGCCTGATGAATTCAAAACTGTCGAATAAATGACCAACCTGTGCAGAAGCGAAAACATAAAAATCGAGGTTAATTAGATTAGAACTTAAATTTGCCGAAAAACAATTCAATTTACAATAAAAAGTTCAATATAAGAAGTAAGCATAAAAATAATATGATTAGAGACTTTATGATAAAACCGATGATATTTTACAAATCAAAAATCGTGAACTATGAAACTCTAAAAAACACAATGCCTTTTGGTAGCAAAAACTGTAGTACTAAAAAATGTAGGTGCGACCCTGCATTGCAGAAAAGGTTGCAGCAATAAAATTTGGTTCTGACAAGTTTCAGTTTCACATTCACCGATGTTACGTCGATTGTTTGATGAAGCCAGAAAAAGAGCAGCGAGCTGAATTTGGAGCAACCAAATCTGTAAAGGGTACTAATACTATAGCTGTTGTTTCAGTAGCCGATATCGGCATTTTGGTAACAAACATGTTGGTATCATGTACCATTTGGGTACCATAGTATTGGTATTGGGTTCTAACACAATAGCCATAGTGTTTGTACCATTTACAGATTTTGTATGTATATTATGTATAGTGAGTCGCATTGTAAAAGACTTTATATGAGGTTAGCTTCACTACTGCAGCTTTACACATTCGCATACGAGATTGTACCGTCCTATTCTGCCACATTCCTCACCAACATATATAGTGGGTAAAGAGCGTAATACCGGCTCCTACCGATGAGTCGCCAGTAAGCAATTATCGAATGTGCACGAGATTATTCTTTCCGTTCATTCTGTCTTTGGTTTATCTATCTTGTCATATTTGAACTAATTTGTTACTAGGTGCGCAACACCTAATACGCAATTGATTTCAGTTCTTTGCAAACTTGATCGAATGTCTAATGTTGATGGTCCAATAGGAGGCCGTTCTTGATTTGATACAATAAAATTTCTTTTGGTCTGTTTGATTCATGGCCAGTCTAATAAAAACTCATATTAGTAGAACATCTGCATTTTTCTATAATTAACGAACATTGGTTGCGCGAGTGGTGATAACAATTACTATAATCAAGGTTGCAACCTTGATATAAACACCTGACCCATTAAGTAGTTACATTTATCAGTATAAGCTAATAAATGTATAGTGTAGCAAAGGCAATTCATCCGGTAGACTGGTTTCGTCCGTATTGGGAAATCATCACGTACTTTCCAGAATTTACCGCGGACAGGGCTCGAACCTGGGCACGTCTGCTTCGGAATCTGGTGCTCTAACCACTGAGTCACCCTGCCGCACACTACGCAGTGGTTGGAGCACCAGATTCCGAAGCAGACTAGTCTTGTTTTGAGCCGTGTTTGCGGAAAATTCTGGCCATTACGTGATGATATCCCAATAAGGATAAACGCGGTCTTTTGAATGAATTGCCTTTACTACATTATACATTTCTTAGCTTATACTGATAAACGTATGTACTTAATAGATCAGGTGTTTATATCATGGTCGCAACCTTGATTGTAATAATAGTATTTGAATGTTTCGTCCTAGTGTTTTTAGTATTATTTGTGGTGATTCATATTTGCGCAATACATTTTCGGGCTTGGCCGTATGTAGAACTAAAAAATTCGTTAAATTGTTGGTGTGTGTGTGTTTCAAATGTATGGTTCGAAATAGCCGATTTCCTGACGAAACCAGGCCTCTTTTAATCAAATTTTGCAGTAAACATCGCCAGTTCCTGTACATCAATTGTATTTATGTGCGTTCAATATATATTCTACTGCAGATACATGAAAATTTGTAGCAGAAGAAAATAGTGAATGACACTAGAAATATAAATACAATCTATTTTCACCGAGCAATAAATCCATTACGACACTAGCGTGCCGTAATCTCAAAAATGAAAATTGATTACCAACATAACAATCTGAATCATAAAAATCTGCACTAAACACAGAATCGAAGAAGAGTTGGGCTATTTGAAGAAAAGTTTTCTAATGTAAAACTGCACTCAGCGGTTTATAGATTTCAACATTAAACCATGTCAGATTTTTTTTAAAGAGGGTACCAACAAGAATATTTCATGAGCGTACCATTTAGAGGCGACCTACGCACCTCATTGATTGCACGGCGATTAACTCGAATCACTAAGCACAATTTCTCAAGTGCAAAAGTTTATAACTCGTTCAATATACAAAGAATAATTGGTTTGGATGCCAAGATTCATTAACCAATTCTCCGCAAATACCTCAATGTCAACAAATTTTCATGAATGTTTGGTAACATATTAGACGTATTAAAAAGAAATTGACCAAGAGAATACAGCAACATTTACTGCAGAAAGTGATTAGAAAATGCATGATATTGTCAGGAAATCCGCAGTTTTGGAACAAATATTGAAACGGAGCCCATCAAAATTTTAACTAATTTTGCAGTTCTACATTAAGTAATGTATGAAAATACAATTTAAATGCACGAAGTTCCTTATATAAAACTACAAGCACTCAGAAAAATCATTATCTTTTAATCGATTGGCGACGAGTAACAGATGTAAACAAAAATTATCTTGTATTCAGGTATATTCGACTTCCAGTCGGTCCAGTATGAACAAATATTTTACTGGATTGGCAACAATCTAAAGTAAAATCAGATGCAAAAACGACAACAATAAAATAGTTAACTGTGACAGAAGTTGCTGAGCAAGATCAACACTGAAAGCTGTGCACTCTACGTTGTTACTTGTAAATAAATAAAACTTATGAAAAGTGCGAAAGACAACGTACGGGAGGGGGGAATTCTCGAACACGCAATAGACATCAAAACTCAATCCATCAGCAGAAGAATATCCATATCTCAAACGTCACATTGAAATGTAATAAGAACAACACATTAAAGCAAAATGACCCGTGCACAAACCAATACTCACGTGTACTCATAAATCAACACGCAATTAAACTCCAACAATGAGTAGAAATAAAACTAAAAATCCGACTGGATCTCATCGACTTAATCAGATGAAAATTCCGAATTTATTTGTAAGTTGCAGTTGAGTACTATTGAAATTAATTCGGTGTTTTTTTTTCTTTCAGAATCAGACATTAACACACATATACGGAACACATGTTATATTTGTTTGTTTACTGTTGATTCATATCAGAGTGGACTTTGACACGTAACAACAAAAAATATTTCTGCAACAATTAGCATGGGACATAAACTATATTTACTTTGAAACCATATTCTTAAAAAATAAGCACGTGATATATTCTTTTGGCTTTCATCTAGTAAGAATGAGCTTAAACAATACGCATAGTACAATTTACCTTCGAGTGATAATATTTTACCATTCTTTGTTCGAATAACACCAATTCCTGAAAAACACACAATTTTTGTTTGATATTTTAATTAACATTATGCAAAGTTGAATTGAATAATTAGTTAATATGTTGAAAAAAGAAGGAGGAAAATTACTTTTTTCAAAAACATGTTTATACCATTGAATGATAGATAAAGGAGTAAAAAAAGGCATTGGCAGTCATGCTACTTAGGTTATTTGCAATCAAAGAGGGAATTCTTCCTGCATATGAATTCTCTCAGACCGGCGGCTAATAATCAAAATAAATAAATCAACTATTAATAAAGATTTGGTCAGCACGTTTTCTATATACGTTTGAATTTACCCAATTTGAATTGAACCATTCAGTCGTCTAGGGCTGAGTGAAGGAGAAATTCAATTCTTTTGCATGCATCAAATAAATTAAATTAAGATTAAATATCAACACGGGCTTTTTCTTGCATAATTCGGGTTGTAATAAATTATAGCCCAGCGCGATATACTGTAATTATTTTCAACTGAATTCGTTATAGTTTCTCACTCTCTCTCTCTCTCTCACACATATACACAAGACATTGAATATCTGGTGAAACTTTCGCAATAATTATGTAATAAACTAATTAGTATAAATGAAAATATTTAAATGCAATTTTACTTGTTTTATTACTTGTTTAAAAAATTCCTCTGATGAGCGGTCCTGTGTAAAAGTTATACGTAAGCATAAGCCGAAATTAAAATAAAATATCGGTGTGGACCAAAATGGAGTTGTCAAATACAATGCGCGGTTAATTGTTAAACATCCTGTTAGAAACTAAATGACATTTCAACATGACTTAAATTGATTTCCCATTTGTGTCTTCTAGTCTTGTGTCTCTGGAGCGATATCTGGTTGTAATTAATGCTGGTGTTTAATTGTTTATTGAGCTATTACTGATATGGCTTCATAATTGGACCTGAGACGTGGATAAATTGCAAATATCTTTTACTATCTGTAGACCTTCTGGTTGAATGAAATCTAGCTAGGATAAAACAGTGCATGCGTTATGAATTTGATAACATTCTGGTTGTTAAAGCAGATAGCAGTCACGGACAATCAATTAAAAAAACTACTATAAATGCCCGCCTTTCACTTAGCCGCATATGAAAGAAGAATGCGAACCTTTTCGGATTTGCTATGCAGCAGGGCTTTTTATTGTAATTTTAAAAGAAAAAAATAACTGCAATTCAACATGGTCTGAACAAAATTTATATTAGAGAATTAAATTTTAATTTAAGTTAAGATAAACAATGGCTTGTGTTCTTTTCGAGCTTTGCTCGACCGAAGTTTAAATCTCAAATCCATACCAATGGTGAGTTGACTTAATGCCGACGAGATAGCCTGATCTATTAATTGAGTTAAACTTTTAAATATGGGTATAGTAGTAAGTTGTTAAACTACATAGATTACAGTATTGTGGGTAGTCCTGAAATGGTCTGTTTCACGTTGAGCGTCATGAAGTACCGGGAAATTGGAGCCTTCTACGCACATCTGTGCGTGACTTTATTTATAACTTGCAGTAGATTAGAGCAGTTTCTTTTTGATACACCAGTTGGTGTCCACAGCTCTTTGTTAATAATAATGCTTTCGATATGTTGCCCTTTTAATATTTGCAGATAAGCATATTGCGTTTATTACAAATATTTGCCGGATGGCAGTGACCCGTAGTGTATTACATGTACAATAGAAAATGTAAAATATGGTGCAGTAGCTAGATGAGTTCGGTTGAATAAACAAATGGAAATACAGACTACGTACGCGGCTAAATAGCATAAGAAGAAGGACGTTTATTCCGATGAAACTCAACGAGAATATAACATATGGCGTTCGACTACTGGTTAAATACAATGGGATTGGTGTTTACTTCAAGCTCGCAAACTCGATTTAAAGAATTGTTACCACCACCAGCGCAATCAATTATTGTTAAAATGTATTGCCTATATATGTAAATGTGGCGAAAGCTACAAACAATTAATGTTCGTGACTGCATAGAAATTGTGCAACCGACATTTCCAATCAAGTTCAATGTATGCGAGACTGCCAGATATGAGAAAAGCATATCCACATTTGATTTCCATATAAATTCAATGCGGTTTGATCCTCGATAGTCAGTTTGCCGTCGTACTCTGATGATGATCATGGAAGGTCGAAACACGTCAGTGTGTTGCGGCTGGCGGTAGTTTTGTTTTGTTGTTCGACGACTGATTAAATACAATGGGATTGGCGTTTATTTCAAGCTCGCAAACTTGATTAAAAGATTTGTTACCACCACTTGCGCAATCAATTACTGTTAAAAAGTTTGGACATTATCTGACACCCAATGTGGTTAGTAAATTCACTTTCTATTTTCTAAAAAAATACCTCCATAATGAAAAGACTTACCAGTATAACAGAATAATGTCTGAATCCAGCTAAGCATCTGGCTAAATTCTGTTTGTTGCGGAGAACTAAAATATTTGCAAATGTGTATTATGTGTTGTAAACCTAGTAACAAATTATTTCAGATAGAGCCAGAATGCTAAACCAAAGCCAGCATGAACAAAAGTTATAACGTGATGTACACATGCATTTTATGCTTGGAAAAGTTTCATCAGTAGGTGCGATACTACGCCATGTACGCACTAAATATTTGTTTGTTGATTTTAAATGGATTTGTTAAAAGTAAGGCATTATTGCAGGGTTGAAGCAAACTTCCATTGCATGAGCCTAACTGAATATTAGAAGTTTCTGCTGTTGTTGGCTGTAGTATTCTGTCCTACCGATTGTAGCAAGTGAGATTGTTGCTAAAAATATTAAAAATAAAGCACGAAACCGGTTTCGTTCTTATTGGGAACACTTTACGTAATTTCAAAAATTCGACACCGGAGAGGCTCGAAGCTGGGTACATCAACTTCGGAATCTATTGCTCTAACCACTGAGCCACCCAGTCGCACACTACACACAATTTTCATTTATATACAAACTAATGTTTCTCAGTTAGCCTTTCCTTTCAAGTGGAGCATATCTGGAATCACTGTGGATATAAATATATATATATATATATATATATATATATATATATATATATATATATATATATAACTGAATAATTTGTGTAGTATGCAACAAGAATTGCTCAGTGGTTAGGCAACAACACTAAGGAATAGACGTTCCCTTGTTCGAGGCCTGTCCGCGGCAAATTATTGAGAGTAAGTGATGAGTTTCCAATAAGAATGAAACCTGTCTTCTGGATGAATTGCCTTTGTTACATTATGCAATGCTTGGTTTATAATGACAAATTTGTGTACATAATGGGACGTGTTTATATCATGAATTACTATCTCTTTTATGCAATTATTTTATTTATGTTTCATTATGCAGCGAAATTGATTTTGCCATTATTAAAATAGCAGCATTTACTGTTAATTTAAAAATAAATATTTAGCGAGATACCTGCGTAAGCTGTCGATCAGCTTAAATATGTTCATCGACGGGATGGCTAGAAATGGTGGTGAAAAGACATTGCAATTTCAACGTTTTTCAAAAATCCAATAATAGACACAAGGCCGCAATTTCGCAGTCAACTAATAAAAATCTTAATCACACATACAATTGGCGCTGTAGCATAGAAACCTAAAGCAAAATCAGTATTATGTTGACGCTTTTGACTAATGAGATTCAGCCTGATTCATACAAGCAAAATTTGGATGATCCCGAATTACGTGTGTTTTAATGCGCGAGCTTAATTTTCGATTTATCAATATTAATTCTCGCATAATTAAAAAAAATAGCTAATTGTGATTTCCGTTATTAAAAACATGCGCGTATTTCACGATATTTGATAAGAAAATGCGAATTAAATATTTCTTTTATTTAATAAAAATACATTATTTATCTCATCAGTTATTAGTCTGCACCTCTAAATATATTGTGCGCAAAAAATTGAAGTATACGATTCAACTTTCACTTGATTAGTTACGAGCCTATTTCAAATAAGTAAACAATGTATACTGCAATATGGTCTTCTAAATGCGTGCTCAGACGATAGTTCTAGGCACTGTGCAAATGCGGATAAATTTCTTGGTCGATTGTCAGGCTGGGCGTAAATTTAAGTCAAATGTCTCTGCACAATTTCAATTATCGTTTAATGGATCAAAAGTGTGCAAAATATTATCTGGTTTTTTAGTAGTTAAAGTCCTTGAAGAAGCATTCTTTCACGGATGCAACGTTAAAGTGCAACCAAGTTAGCACTACCCTATGACATATGCAATTATCACTATCATAAGGTCCTTAGAATATCAGACAACTTTGGGAATGGTTTTGCTTCAATGGTTCTAATTTTTATAATTGTTACAAACTGACGAGCTAGAAATCCATTTTACGAAAAATAAAATTGACTGTGCATGAGATTATACTTTCTGTTCATGTTGTCTTTGGTTTATCCTTCTGGTCACAACTGAACTAATTTGTTACTAGGTTCGCAAAACCTAATACATACTTGCATATATATTAGTACTTCGCAACAAACAGTATTTAACTGTAATATAAATAAAATTGACTGTTGTTTGTACCTTTAGTTATGCTATCATGCCACACGTGGACTGACGGGAAGTTAATGGCAAATGACCCAATATAGGTCAACTGAGGTTTCTGGTGGTTGCATAGTCATGGGGGAGCCACCCGTGGTTGCGCGCTTATATTGCACCAAAAACGCAAAGACCCTGAGTAAGTGGAGCTCTGACCCGGGAATTGTCCTTATTTTTTCTAAACAGCTGCAACTATCGGTATTTGCAAACGCTCTGTAGAAACTCTTACGACCAACCGAAGACGATTGAATTACTAACCAAATACTGTTTCATTATAAAAAATTGTTTGAGAAAAGTTCGCCAATAATATTTAAACTCAATAAGTTACCGATTAAATATCGCCGCAAATTTATATTACTAAAAATGCGTATTCGAAGTTATAACGAAGTAATTTTACCTTCATTTTTGTACAAATAATCTTAGGAAAAATTTTTCGTTGCGCGAGGCGTAGCTATTAGTACAGGGCAATGAACACAATTAGCTAGCTGGAGGTTGATCTGTTCACTGCGAAACATACAAAAAAATATAATTGTGTAAGTGCAAGTGGCAGGCTTAACGATATATATATATATATATAAATTTGCGGGAAAATAGGAGAGCTGTGTTTATTATTATATAATCCAAATTTACTATTCATAGAAGCTCATCATTGCGTTAGTTACAAAAGGCGGGTAATAGAAAGACTGCAGGTTGTAGCGCAATATAAGCACGTTATTTAAGAGCGAATGTGTACCGGCTAGTATTAGTATCAAGATAAATAGCCAGGTAGGGACGAAATTGGTATTTGAAAAAAATGTCAAACATTGACCTTCTAATGCTGAGCAAATAAAAATGAAATACCAACTCATTGAAAAGTATTATGCTATATGCACATATGCAGCCCATGTGTGGATTCAAACTAGATCGATATTCTTGGTATGATATGATAGGAAAACTGCTCAGAGGGCCAAAGAAGAAACTAACGAAGGGAATTGGGTCATACCGCGCAAGTCTAATGAGAGTAAGGGTAAAAGTCTGGTTTGTGCGTGTATGAGCCGCGGCATTTAAGAAAATATTATAAAAACGTTTAATGTATGGAAAACTTTAGATGACCACTGGTTTTTATAATAGAATTACAATCTTGATTTAAATAAGTTATTATGCTTAGTTTGAACGAGTGCTGTTTTATTGTACATATTTTGCGATCAAAAAATATATAAATTTGAACGTTAAAATTTTAGCGTACGTTGAAATCCAACATTTTGGTACCATGTGCCATTTCAACAACCATAACTTTGGTACCGGGTACTGACACAATAGCCATAGGGTTGTTATCCTTTACAGGCTTAATATATATATATATATATATATATATATATATATATATATATATATATATATATATTATAGTGAGTTGTCTTTGTAGTGGCATTGTCGAAGACTTTAAATAAAGTTAGCTCCATTACTGCAGGTTTGCACACTTGTATAAGAGATTATACCATCCACCTGTCCAAAATTTCTTGGCCAAATATATAGTGGGTAAAGGGCTTAATGTCGATTGTTTCTCATGATTTGCCTTTAAGCACGAAATCAATGTGCACATGAGATTGTATCTTCAGTTCATGCCGGCTTTGGTTTATCCTTCTCGCCATATTTGAATGAATATTTACTAATTGGCAACATCTAATACACAGTTTAATAAATGGCATTTCTGCACGTGTATGAGGCGCGACATTCAAGAAAATATAGCAAAAATATTTAATGGTAGGAAATCTATATCTGAAATTTGTACATTAGAACTATTCGCTAAAATTTCGTTCAGGTGACAACGAATTTTATTTAAAACCTGATCATTAATTTTATTGTTCTCTCATGGTTCCATAATTAAAACGTGACTTCGTTGACAAAATTATGTTTACGCTCTAATAATATTGTTAACGTGTAACTCAATATTTAAACTCTACTGCTCATACAATGTACAGTTTGATCTGTGTTATTATTTACGGGATTTTTCGAAGCAAACGATTTATTATATTACGTTGAAACAACTGGATCAACAAAACTCTTCAAATTGATGATAATGAGGTATACAAGCTGTAGAAGATCATTAAATTTGAACTAAAAACGCGGACACATATGGTAATATAAATTTAGTTTTAAGATCCCTATATTAAATTGGCCAAAGTAAAGTCAAATTTATTTGCTGAACATCAAGATTTCACAAAAGGCATAATTATGTTATTGGGTATCAATGGGAATTTAAGGAGCTAATTGTGGTAACACTTATGTGATTAATACCTAAATTAATTAGATGCAAATTAAAAGTAAGATACAAAAATTATTTTACGAAGATGACATCGCAGAATTCTACATAAAGTTGAAGGACAAATTGAAAATTTAAAAGCTCTGGAACAGATGACTATAAATTTGTAGAACTACACAAATGAAGAACGACGAATCCACGTTCAATATACGAAACCTCGAATATTTTCTGTATACGTGGTAAATAAGACATATATCTTTACAACAAAAAATATTTCCTAGCGTAATCGCTAAATGTATCAAGAGCGATTTAAATTACGTATGTCTAACTTTAGTTACACGTTCCCCCAACATACATTTAATATAAGTTAACTGCATATGACCCTAAATAGGGCAGTGGCGGAGAAATATTGAAGAGTTAGCATGGCATAGACTCGAGCAGTATGCGCATTCTCACCAACTGAACTAATTTGTTACTAGGTTCGCAACACCTAATACATACTTGCATATATATTTGTTCTTCGCAACAAACAGTATTTAACTGTAATATATTGAATTGAATGATGTCATGCTTACCGCGAAATGTGATAACTGATATCGATCAAGGCCAGAGTGTATGGATTTACTGGAGTAACAGGTGTTCAGAAATTGTTGTAATTCTCAATTTCGGTGAACTATTGCATAAATTGATATCCATCAGGTTGGTATCATGTACCGACTCGGTAACCATAGTGTTAGTACCATGTACCTTTTCGGTACAATAATGTTGGTATCGGTTACTAACACAATAGCCATCGTGTTAGTATCCTTTACAGACTCGCTATATATATTATATAGTGTGAGTTAGCGTTGAAGTCCCATTTTCGTAGACTATATTATGTTAGCTTCACTATTGCAGGTTTACACATTCGTCTAGGAGATTGTACGGTCCTATTATACTACATTATTGACCAAATATATAGTGGTTAAAGAGCGTAATACCGGCTTCTACTGATGAGTCACCAGTAAGCACGAAACGAATGTGCATGAGATTATACCTTCCGTTCATGCTGCCTTTAGTTTATCCTTCTGGTCACAACTGAACTAATTTGTTACTAGGTTCGCAACACCTAATAAATACTTGCATATATATTAGCTCTTCACATTTAACTGTAAGCTAAAGAGAATATGCAAGTATGTATTAGGTTTTGCGAACCTAGTAACAAATTAGTTCAGTTGTGACCAGAAGGATAAACCAAAGGCAGCATGAACGGAAAGTATAATCTCATGCACATTCGTTTCGTGCTTACTGGCGACTCATCAGTAGGAGCCGGTATTACGCCCTTTAACCACTATATATTTGGTAGAAGAATGTGGAATAATGGGACGGTACAATCTCCTAGACGAATGTGTAAACCTGTAATAGTGAAGCTAACATAATCTAAAGTCAACGACAATACGACTTCAATGCTAACTCACACTATATAATATATATACCGAGTCTGTAAAGGATACTAACACTATGGCTATTGTGTTAGTAACTGATACCTTTTTTGAAATCGATGAGTACCGGATACTAACACTATGGTTTCCGAGTCGGTACATGATACCAACCTGATGGATATAAATTTATGCTAAAGTTCACCCAAATTGAGAATTACAACAATTTCCGAACACCTGTTACTCCAGTTAAACCATACACTCTGGCCTTCATCGATATCAGTTATCACATTTCGCGGTAAGCATGACATCATTCAATTCAATATATTACAGTTAAATACTGTTTGTTGCGAAGAACTAATATATATGCAAGTATGTATTAGGTTTTGCGAACCTAGTAACAAATTAGTTCAGTAGTGACCAGAAGGATAAACCATGGCAGCATGAACGGAAAGTATAATCTCATCCACATTCGTTTCGTGCTTACTGAATTGAATGATGTCATGCTTACCGCGAAATGTGATAACTGATATCGATGAAGGCCAGAGTGTATGGTTTAACTGGAGTAACAGGTGTTCGGAAATTGTTGTAATTCTCAATTTGGGTGAACTTTAGCATAAATTTATATCCATCAGGTTGGTATCATGTACCGACTCGGAAACCATAGTGTTAGTATCCGGTACTCATCGATTTCAAAAAGGTATCAGTTACTAACACAATAGCCATAGTGTTAGTATCCTTTACAGACTCGGTATATATATTATATAGTGTGAGTTAGCATTGAAGTCGTATTGTCGTTGACTTTAGATTATGTTAGCTTCACTATTACAGGTTTACACATTCGTCTAGGAGATTGTACCGTCCTATTATTCCACATTCTTCTACCAAATATATAGTGGTTAAAGGGCGTAATACCGGCTCCTACTGATGAGTCGCCAGTAAGCACGAAACGAATGTGCATGAGATTATACTTTCCGTTCATGCTGCCTTTGGTTTATCCTTCTGGTCACAACTGAACTAATTTGTTACTAGGTTCGCAAAACCTAATACATACTTGCATATATATTAGTTCTTCGCAACAAACAGTATTTAGCTAAAGAATATGTTTTTATTTAAATATAATACTAAGTAAATACAACGGTAATCTTAAATTTCATTAACCGACGATCAATAACTTGTGAGGCTTGTTAACTATACATGTGAACTTTTCAACAGATGTTACGTTTACAAAATGAAATAGGTTGGAATTGGTTCAATTAAGCACTGATCGATAGTACAAACTGTGATAAAAATGATACATTTCAAAATTGAGGAGATGGAAAACAATCTTATTTTGATTCATTTGAATAACACGGAACTCGGTTCTACAATCCGTGGAACTACAGCGTTAAAGATTTCTTTTGAAATCGTTACTTCATAACGGTAAGCCGACATTAGAGATGGTCGTTATTTGTCACTAAGTGTAACGTATCTTATCTCTTCTACGTTAAATAGGGCAATGGATGCTTATATCTAATTCCGTTAATTTCTTCCAAAGTATTTAAAATTATTCATTTACTGAGATAGTTCATTCTGTTTTAAACGCCATAAAACAAATGGAAATATCGAAATAAGACGGTTTTATTGCTATCATTTTAAGTTTAATTACGTCAATGAAAAGTTAATTTTCACAAAACGCTAGTATTATTATTGAAACGACGAAATTGTTTGCCTGTCGTTTGAGTGTAAATCTCTGAATCAGTGACTTTTACGCAAATAATGCTTTTGGTTTCCACTGATTTGTTGTCGAATAGGACTTGAAACTTGTAGAGTTATTCTCCTTTGATTTCTTAAATCTGCAAATCATATGAGCAAAAGCCTTAGTCACAATTTTGGGACTGAATGTTATTAATAATCGCGACTTAACATTGAGACAGCCAAGGAAATTCTATGGTTCAATGCTTGCTAAGCTAAATGCCAAATGAACCAAACATAACAGTCAAATACTATTTGTTGTGTAGAACTAATATATATGCAAGTATGTATTAGGTGTTGCGAACCTAGTTACAAATTAGTTCAGTTGTGACCGGAAGGATAAACCAAAGGCAGCATGAACGGAAAGTATAATCTCATGCACATTCGTTTCGTGCTTACTGGCGACTCATCAGTAGGAGCCGGTATTACGCCCTATAACTATCTATATTTGGTGAGGAATGTGAGATAATAGGAAAGTACAATCTCCTAGGACGAATGTGTAAGCCTGCAGTGAAGCTAACATTATATAAAGTCTGACATTCTTCACCAAAATTTATAGTGGTAGAAGGGCGTTATACCGGCTCCTACTGATGAGTCGCCAGTAAGCACGAAACGAATGTGCATGAGATTATACTTGCCGTTCATGCTGTCTTTGGTTTATCCTTCTGGTAACAACTGAACTAAATGAAGCAAATGTTTTATGTCATGGCATTAAGGGAAAACTTATGCTTATAGCAATTACTTTCCATTCTATGATTACAAAAGATTTACAATCTGATGATATTAGCTCGTCGAGATTCGTTAAAAATGCACGACGTTGAACTCAGATCCGCGATTCGAAGAAATGTATATGGGTGTCGTGCTGAGGATGCTTACATTTGCTTTACGTCTTTTGAAATTCTGTTGGACAATTTGCTCAGAAACTAGCCAAAACAGGAATAAGTCTCAAGTAATAGCTGTAAAAAATCTGCCGCGTAATAATCGTAGCCTTGTGTGAGTTGAATAGGTAATGGAAGTCTTTCATCTGTGGCATAATAGTGGATTCATTTTTAATTTACCTTCAACTGGATGATTTCATACGAAAGGCTGAACAGAATATTTTGTTTTGAGCATATGAATTTGAGTGCTAAATAAGTAATGTCTAACTCAACATCTAAAACGGGATCTCAGCTTCTAAAAAATTGGTTCCACCCTGTTTCTAATTATTTAATAGTGTTAGCTACACTCTAAGACTTAAGTCCTGGTTTAATACGCGATAAATGTTCTATCTTCATATTAAAGTTTAGGAGGAATCTATCGTTTCACATAAGACTAAATAGGACCTGTGGTTTTTGAACCAGACACTTTTCTTTGATGTTTATTTATTGTTTCTCTAATGATAGAGTGGACTTAATTTTCTTACCTAGATGTGATTCTAGTAATTAGGCTTTAAATTCGCGGATATAAAATGAGCAGAGAATCCGATTAATTGTCCGTCACTAGTTATTGTAAAAATATTGAAGGAAATGAATCCTTGAAAGTTAAATGACAAAGAATGTAATTTAAAAAAGCGTGAAGCTTTTTCCATTCGTAAATCTGCCCTCTGCCATTCCAAACTGAGATTTGTTGATAAGGCCGAATACCTGTGTGACGCATTAGCTTGTCTTTCTCGTCTACAGAATGGCTGCATCATTCAACATGGAGGCATAACTAAACTTGTTCTGGACAAGTAATTAAATGCGTTTTTCAAACTTAATGAACCCTGCAGACTTTATTAGTAGGTAAAAATAAGCCTATTTTTGAAATTAGTCATATAGGGATATTTTGCCCCCAAAAACCTAATGACTGGCTTCAACCGCAGTGATATGTAAATTTGATGAATAATTTATATACCTTTTATGGACTTGAGAAATATATATCCTAAACTGCCTTTAATGAATCTAAGCTTCAAGTCTAAACGCTCCCCTTTCTTTATATATATATATATACATATATACATATATATATATATATATATATATATATATATATACATATATACATATATATACATACATATATATATGTATATATACACGCAAATAATCAAGCGCAAGTATGAAAGTTCTATATGAAGATTTGTGTAACGATCATAAATAGCTGTTCGAACAAATTCGCTATTTCATTTTCTCGCCGGTTTTGATATCTTACCGATATCACACTACAATATAACTGCAGTGTTTCGCATTTAAACCGGTCAACAGGTAATTGTGGTTTAAATGTGACATGCATTTACACAGTTGAACACCTACAGATATGTGACGTAGAAACTTTAACCGGCGCCTTCCTGTTGCAAATGTATCATTTCATGCTTCTAAAATGGTTGGCATTGTGCTGACACTTTTATCGCACATCTTTTATTGACGAGCAAAACACCACTGCCTCAGGTGAAATTCAGCTGCACATTCAGATTTAACTAAATGAATATTTTGCAAAATATAAATCACACTAACATAGGCTGAAGAAGAATTTTGTTTAAATCATTATAGTAACTACATATTGGTTGTGAAATGGCCATTATTACGGATAAAAGACTATAACAGAAATTTTTAAATTTTCTTAAATTATAAAAAAAGGATGACGAAACGTGAAAATAATCGCAGGAGTTTGATATATTCAGGTTTAATCTTTAAACCAAGTTTGCGAGCTTGAGATAATCACCAACTCCATTGCATCGAATAAATTGCATAAAAAAGCCTAAATACTTACCGTCACACATACAGACGCTTTTGGACCTTTTATGGTCACTATCAGTGCCCAGCGGAAAACTGAATCACGATGATGAAACCACATTGCGTATATGACGAAAGCAAAATTAAATATGTAGCTGTCGCCTCTGGTAGTATTCGATAACTTGATCTGGATGAGAAATATCAGATGTAAAAATTGTATGCTATCATAATCCTTAGTTTTTGGCGGCTAAGCCAGACGTATACAAGTTAGAAAACATTACATGCTCGTCTGATGGCAATAATTGTTTCAATCAAGTTTGAATTTTGTGATATATGCCATTCCCATTGTATCTAATTAGTCGCACAATATAATACAACTACCTTCGTTCACGCGTAATTGCTTTTTCCGTTTGTCTATGCTTTATTAAAGGAACACGAAGAACGTGATGGAAGGAATATTTGTGTAGCTACTATCTTCTTTAAATCAAGTTTGCTAACTTAAAGTAAACACCAATCCCATTATATTTAACCAGTCGTCGAAGAACATAGCAAAACTACCGTCCGTCAAAAGTACTAACAGCTTAGAAAAACTATCGACGACTGGTGAAATACAATAGGATTGGTGTTTTACTTCAAAATCGCAAATTTGATTTAAAGAACTGTCACCTCCACCCGAGCAATGAATGATTATTTAATTGTATTAGCTTCTATTTTATTGGAATACAAATTTTGTGAACAGCAAATGTCGACAGCAGGAAAAGTATTCTTACCTATGGCCATCAAAGAGTGAAATGAGTAGATCGTCTAGTCCATGCTAAAAGTTTAACGCGAAATTTAATTAATGTGAGCTAACCCGAGATAGACAAAAATTAAATTGCATTATCCCCTGCATAATTACAAAAAAGCGTTAGTCATATTAACAGACACATAAGAACATAACATGTTGAGTAGCATAGCACGACATGAACCTGACAATAGTTCGCACAATAAATTGTTTATTAGGTATTGCGTAACTAATAACATGTTAATTCAAATAGGTCCCGAAGAATATACAAAAGCCAGCAAGAAATAATAGTGATGGTACCCTGTACAATGTCGATATATCATATATATATATATATATATATATATATATTTATAAATTGTGCTATATATATATATATATATATATATATATATATATATATATATATATATAAGTATAATGAATTGCACAGTCCAACTGATCAAAATTTCTCGCCCAAATATATCTTAGGTTTTAGGCGTAGTACTGGCTCCTACTGGTGAGTCGGAAAAACACAAAACGCGTGTGTATATGAGATCATAACATTTGTTCATGCTGACTTAGTTATATACTTCTTGTTTTATTTTAACTAACTGGCTAACTTGTTGCGCAATACTTAATAAATAATTGCATATATATTAGTTTTCTGCAACACAATCTATATGAGCTTAGTTTGTGACTAAAATGCCAACGACGCAATTTGTATTCATTCACGATGGTAAGATTTTTCCGGCTTTAACAACTTGTATATTCGTAATATTTTTCCAATGCCGCGTTTTGCGTACGCGGGTTGTAGCTTTGCACCGACAGTTTCACAGAGATTACCTGATCTGCGTTTTGACTAACGCAGCTTTCATTGTTCCAGTAATTTTCTTTTAGCAAGATATTTCGGCCCATCTTACCGTAGGCCTTCATCAGTTGCATCTCACGAAACAAATGAAGCAAGTGTTTTATTTCCTCTAGTCATAATATTTATATACCTCAGACTGACCTTTCATTAGATATTCGCGTGTCACATATTTGTGTGTGTGTACATTTTCATAACCGTTGTTTTCATCTAACTAATTTCGACCAGAGTGGCTGAATAATAATTTATCAATTGCATGCAATAACTATTCGTTTTTAACACACTCAGTGTAAATGACGTAACTGAGATGGGGGAGACCCATAATTCAGAAACACTCGTCATAAAAACATGCCATGAGTGATTAAACCAGAAGTCCGAAAGACTATTGCACATGTTAAATTACAATTCAAACCACTAGGTTGTACTCAAGATAGAGAAGTTAATAACAGTTATTGGCGCACGCCACGCATGTCCATGTGTATGTGTATGCATAACTAAAAAACTTGGTTAAATTATTTTATTTTGATACACATGTACGTACATCTAAATGAAACTGCAGTCAATAGACATTAATTTACCCTTTGCACGCGTCAGACAAATTATTACTTATAACTATTGTATTATTATAATATTTCCAATGGGTAGGGTGGGGGTGTAAAACAGAAAATTAAGGTTGAAATCACTATTTGTTTTAAAATCAAATGAACAGTTAGAGATGAAATTTTGAAGACTATATTCATAATAATTGTTTATTCATTTGTTGAATAAAAGCCCACTAATTAGTCAATCTTAATCTGATGTTCTTAATCTTTTACTGGAGCTAGCTTCAGTTACCAATTCATGCAATCGCCTTTTTCTTCCACTAGCTAGTGCAGTATTCCAAATCGGACCTAAGGATTTTTCAACAGCTGTTTCATTCATAATATTATCTCTAGATTTAATTTCTATAGATTCCCTAATCAATCTCGTCATCCTATTACGACTACATATTGCTATGCGTTTGCATTCCTCCCAGTCGATAGTATGCCCAGTCTCCACTACATGACGAGCAAGATCAGATTTAGCAATATGTCCATATTTACACGCAGTTTTATGTTCACCTCTTCTTACTTTGATTGGACGCATGGTTTCACCAACATACTTGAGACTGCAATCATTGCATGGGATCTCATACACTCCTGAAGTGTCTAAGGGTTCAATCTTTTCTTTTTGGTTAGGGAGTATAGTGCCTAGTGTAAGGGGCTGTTTTAAAACGGTCCTTATATTGTATTTTAAAGCTATTGATTTCACTTTCCTACTTAATATAGAGTCCGGTAATACCATGACCTTCCGCTCTTCCTTATCCTTATCCGCTTTTGTGTATCTCAAACTAGGATTAAATTTCTTCACCATGTCCCTCATTGTTGTATCTATTAAATGAGGAGGGTAACCATTAGTCTTAAATATATCGCGTAGTCTGTCTAATTCTAACTTCCTATGCTTTATATCTGTTAACTTGAGACTTCTTAATGTTAATGACTTTAAGATCCCGACTTTCATACGAAACGGGTGATTGGACTTGAAATTAAGAAGGATTCCTGAATAAGTATCCTTCCTATAAATATCTCTTCCCAATTTCAGACCATTTCTAATTAATTTGACATCTAAAAATGGTAATTCACCCGACGATTCCCTTTCTAAGGTAAATTGTAGTTCGCTCATTCGATTAGCTAAATTTAAGAAATTTACCAATTTATTGTCACCATGGTTCCAGATCAGTAATATATCATCCAAGAAACGTAGGTACAGTTTTGGTTTCAATGGAGTCTTATCCAACAGATTATTTTCCAAATAATGCATAAAGAATTGGCTATTCGTACACGATAAATTCCCAGTTGGATACTTACATTTGTAAGTAATTATTGGTCAGGAAATTTATATCAAGATGGAGGACATGATCATAATAACGTCATCACCATACGCGCAACGCAATGTTCGCTTAATGCTAATATTGCATTGGGACAACCTAGTGGTTTGAATTGTAATTTAACATGTGCAATAGTCTTTCGGACTTCTGGTTTAATCACTCATGGTATGTTTTTATGACGAGTGTTTCTGAATTATGGGTCTCCCCCATCTCAGTTACGTCATTTACACTGAGTGTGTTAAAAACGAATAGTTATTGCATGCAATTGATAAATTATTATTCAGCCACTCTGGTCGAAATTAGTTAGATGAAAACAACGGTTATGAAAATGTACACACACACAAATATGTGACACGCGAATATCTAATGAAAGGTCAGTCTGAGGTATATAAATATTATGACTAGAGGAAATAAAACACTTGCTTCATTTGTTTCGTGAGATGCAACTGATGAAGGCCTACGGTAAGATGGGCCGAAATATCTTGCTAAAAGAAAATTACTGGAACAATGAAAGCTGCGTTAGTCAAAACGCAGATCAGGTAATTTCAATTAATCCAGGTGCGAAACACGGAAACTCCTTCAAGTTTCACAGAGATCCGATTGATCACAATTTCCATTTCCTTTTTGTCTTCGATCGGGTTGGGTTTGTATTCGTCCCAATGGAAATGCGGTTCTATCACATCTTTGGGACGAATACAAACCCAGCCCGATCGAAGACAAAAGGAAATGGAAATTGTGATCAATCGGATCTTTGTGAAACTGTTGGTGCAAAGCTAACACCCGCGTACACAAAACGCGGCATTGGAAAATATTAATCTGGCAATCCGCAATCAAATTTCAAAAGGTAATTGAGTAACAAATATTCGTCATTTGTTAATTTGCGAGTGGTGATAAATATTATTTTAGCATACCTTGCGACGTATACCCTATTTTGAGACTTGCCACATCGTGTTGGATAAATAATGTCAGTCACACGCTATGACATGCTTTGGCTTTACGTTTTAAATTTTCAAACACAATGACAAAGTGACCAACTTGATTGAAACAGTTGATATCATCCATCATGCAATCATTGATTGTTGAATGAAATAACTTCCATGAATGTATCGAAGTTGCAACATTATTATGAATTTCGTAACCGGTATTTATGTCAAATGGAATGTATGTGTGATCAATAGAGGCGGAGCCGAATTTCTGACGTTTAAACAAATTTCTGATAAATACCCAATAGTCCGATTTCCGTTATGTTTTGATAATCACGGCAGACAGCGTAACGTATGTGTCTGTGTGATTGAAGTTTTGTTCGCAATGTCACTCGACTGTTTAAGCAAAATTCGATTGTTGTCGATCTATAGTCCAAATATTTAATTTTGTAACTTCTCATCAGTTCTTGAGCATTCGGTTTTTCATATTTTGTCCAATCCGGTTTCTGTCCTGCGAATAAACAAACTTGAACATTTCGCGTACTATTTTATCCTGATAGTAGGAAAAGAATTTTTCTGTAATAATTATCTCCCGGAGAATAAATAAGGCTGTTATTATTAGTAAAGTGCTGGAAATAATGTGCTGTGTGAAGTTGGGCAGCGCAGTTGATAATGTTTCAGACACCGATGAAATGTGCCCCGGATCGATCTATTCTCGTGAAAAAAGTTTGAACAGTATTGACGAGTTCCAAATAAGGATGAACCAATCAAATACATAAATTGTGCCTTCTACATCATACACTGCTTAGTTTATACTGATAAATAAATAAATAAATATATCCTGCCAGTTGACTTCAAATCTACTGCTATATATATATATATATATATATATATATATACCATATATATATATTATATATATATATATATATATAATGAAGATAAACCACATTGCTTAAAAAATTAAGTGCAGTGGCAGGACTACTGATAAAAAATTAATAATCTTGCATTTATATGTACTCTGGATTTTCATTAAGCTGGTGTTAACCAGTTTGATTTTCAGTTTTAGTTTAGCTTTTTTTGGTTGTTAATTACGTTTGGAAGTGAGTGGGGGAATTTGCCATTATGCATGTACAGGTCATTCTAAATGTGTTACATAGTAACGTTTGAGATCGGGTAATCTCTGTATTGATGAAGTGGTTTTTGACCAGGTACTTGCCTTGTTGGCTCTTTCGTGTTGTCCGGGTAGCAGCAAAAGTTGTGCAGATTTGCTCGATGTAATGAGCAGTTTTGTGTCACTGTTTAATGATGATAGCGATGCTGTTTGCACAGCTGGTTTCAATACAGTTGCTTTTCAAAACGATCGCATGTCTATTGATGCTCGCATAATTTTTCATTAGCAATAATTTCCTCAGGTAGTTTAGCTTTTTCTCAATCTGTGTGCAGAGCAGATCTTCCTAATTCGGTATGCTAGATTGTTAACTAGGTTTCATTTGTGAGATTTTGCCACACTTTTGTCATAGAGAGTGTATTGACAGCGTTACATCACCATTTTCTACTTGAATGAGTTGGATGGTCATGAAGGGAAAAGTGTTGGCTATCTCTAACTTGAGAGTAAATTTTATGTATGTTTCCACTTCATTGGCTTGTTTGAGGATTTCGAATTCGTCTGCTACTTCTGGAGTGAGCAATAGCAAACACTCTATCTAAGTTTTTTAAAGTATGCACTTTTCATTTATGTTTTTTCAGTCTCGATTGTTCAAAATATTGCATGTATACATCTGCTAGGAGAGGTAACATTCAGCTTCCCATAACTACACTATATTAATCAAATGTAAATTGCACATATTCTTAACATGGTATAATGAGGTTTTGAGGTCATTTTCGTCTATTAGAAAAAGTTTAAATTTAATAGTAATAAGGTCAAACACGATCGTCGTTGGGTATTTTATTGATATGTTCCTAAATAAGGATGAGACGTCAAGCGAGTCCGTTTTTCTTCTTCAGTTACTCATCTAGCTTGATAGAATTTTTGATGGTATTCGTGTATATGACATTTTGATGTGGTTGCGTACAATCATGTTGAGCTTATTCTGACATGTTTCGCTCTATAAACTTCTTCAAGATATCCTGATGTGATTTTGTAATCAACCATTGCAGATAAAACGTGTTTCTCCATTAATTACAGAATAGCATTCATTCTTAATTTAATATCTGTTGAATCCTCTGACTGTTTGTTGTCTGGTTTAAGTTTTAATTTATCATTTATGATCATCTTTAACAAACGAATCTGATGATTATAATTGACTTGTGCGTACTTTAAAATGGGTGTATTATTGTTTTCCAGTAGGACACCTACATTTGAAACCGCATACGCCGTTGAACTTGCAATTCAGCCCGCAATAAACTGCCTAAAAGTTAATCTAAGTAAAATATAAATTCAGCCTAGCTGTCGACCACTTAATCAAATAAAAATCCAGGATGAAAATTAATGAACGTTGGTGATGTGTTGCTGAGTATTCTCGAAGTCAACCGACCATTAGCTACTTTGCAACAAATCCGTTCAGTAGACCATAAGGATAAACCAAAATCAGCATTAACGAAAGGTTTAATCTCATATACACGTTCGTTTCGTGCTTACTGACGACTACTTTGTACGAGCCGGTACAACGCCCTATACCGACGATAGATTTGGTCAAAGAATGTGGGACAATTGGACAGATTTCAATCTAATTAAAGAGTTCTATCATAAAACTTAATTCAAATAGATAACATCGTTAATTCTAATGATGGCTTAAAGGTAATGGCGGCGTAATCGTCCTCATAACAAAATATTATCAAGCTTTCGATGACCTAACATTTAGCCAACTATCATTAAGTTAACAGTATTCTATCTTAGTTCCACTAAGGCAACATTTGTCTTTGTTCAAAGAGTTTCATTTCTGTGAAAAAATAATTTAATAAAAACCGAATTTCGCCTGGTATGCAGAAGTCAGATTTATTTAAGTTATATTCTTATTTAAAGGCCATACCGGCTCCAACTGATAAGTCGACAGTAAGCACGAATCGCATGTGAACAGGAATGCTACTTTAATTATCAATGCCGCGTTTTGCGTACGCGGGTAGTAGCTGTACACGGGCAATTACACAAAGATCCGATTTATCAACATTTCCAATTTTGTTTTGTCTTTGATCGGGTTTGACTCATTTTTACTTCAATTGGAAATGCGGTTCTATCACATCTTTGTTTACTGGCGACGTTTCGGTGCCTACTTTCCAGCACCATCCTCAGGCAACACAGTACAACTGATCACAATAGCAGATTTAAGCAAATGTGGTAACCTCGTTCCAAAACCATTCTATTTATATATATTTGACTCAACACTATTTTAATCATAGAATTTGTCTCAGTAACTAAACTCAATATATAACTTTTTATAATTAGCAGACCAATTCTTACCTCACCTATACATCATCTCATCTTGTATGCAAAATATTTTAGGGGAGAGAGACAGTATCGAACCTTTTGTTATTTGTTATAACTGTATTGCTACTATGTCACGGTAATCAAAATTTAAAAATGCTAAACTAAAACCTTGACTATCATATACTGTATTTTATTTAAAGCCGGGAACTCTAATGTATACAATGGTGTGTGAGGTATTGCGCACATAGCAACAAATTAGTTCAAATATGGAGCAGCAAGTTACGTAGATGGATGGAGAGTGAACGTTATAACGACGCTTAGGTGAACGATTAAAGAGAGAAAGATAGAGATAGTCTGGACAACTAACGTTTTTCAAAAAACTAATCGTAAGCACAATGCGAAGTTAATCAACTATTGGAAATAATTGCATAAGAATATTTGCTCATATGACTAAAATAATTCAATATATCTATATACATATATATCTAAATATAATATCGTAACACCTTTATATATATATATATATATATATATATATATATAGAGAGAGAGAGAGAGAGAGAGAGAAAAAAAGGACCATTGATAATTATTAAATATGAATAATTTCTATTCTTATTATATATTTATTTATTACGTTAGTCACACCTTATATCAATATATAAAATACATGTCAATATGTATAAAAACATATATATGAATATAAGCAACAGTATGAGACCAACATCCCTAATCCTAAATATATATATATATAAATGTACATTAATAATAAAAATTTATTAGGTTATGCACACTTATATTAATATATACAATACATATCAATATGTATACAAAACATATATATATATATACATATAGGCAACAGTGTGGGTGCAATATCTTTAATCCTATCTATATATATGTATATATATATATACGTTTGCATATTTCTAATAAATTATTATTTTTCTCTTTTCTTCCTGTTTTTTTGACCAATTAATCAAACTTTATATTTATTTATTCACACCTTATATAAATATATAAAATACATATAAATATGTATAAAAACATATATATATAAATATAAGCAACAGTGTGAGTCATATATATATATATATATATATATATATATATATATATATATATTTAGCATTTTAAATAAATATATAATTTTAGTGGTAATGTCTAAAATGATTAATGTCCGTATATATGTATATATATATATTATGTGTATAGAATAAACCTATCAATATACCGATAGGCCTATCTATATATCCGTCTATCTATCACATTTTGGTTTCCTCTTAAAAGGATACATGGTAGCTATTAACCATGAATATCTTCTCTATGACTAACGTATTATTCATTTATTAAGATATTCCTACCTTACATAAATATATAAAATATAAGCAACAATGTAAGTCAAATGTGTCTTATCTAATGTTCTATCTACTAACCCTTGCTAAATCGGTATACCCTCTTTTGGAACATTTTTATTGAGAAAAATAAGTATATAGGAAATTGATATTGGTACAGATCATTCGCAACCAGTTTTCTATAAGCGAGGTTTTTTACTTAGGTTCCCACTTAATTCATGTTCCGCAGCCTCACGTTTTCTGACCATAAAAAATGCTTCATTAAATATTGGGCCCAATGATTTTTCTACCGATGTTACATTCATTATACCTTTTCCTGATTTTATTTCAATTGACTCTCTAATTAGTCTAGTTAATCTGTTGCGGTTGCATAACGCGATGCGTTTACATCCTTCCCAGTCTATTTCATGACCCGTTTCCTTCGAATGCCTAGCTAGGTCTGATCTTTGAATGTGTCCATATTTGCAGGCTGTCTTATGTTCACCTCTACGAACCTTTATAGGTCGCATGGTTTCGCCTATATACCTGAGATTACATTCTTTGCAAGGTATCGCATATACTCCTGATGTCTCGAGGGGTTCTACTCTTTCTTTTTGGTTAGGTAGTTTATTGCCTATAGTAAGCGGTTGTCTTAAGACTGTTTTAATATTGTATTTAGCTGCTATTATTTTAATTTTCCTGCTCAATTTAGAATCAGGTAATACCATAATTTTGTGCTTATCCGGTTCCGTTTCCTTCTTTACTTTGTTTATTATATTATTGTTAAATCTCTGTAACATCTCATCTATTAATCTATCTATTATACTTGACGGATAGCTATTTAGTTTGAATATTTCTTTTAATCTCCTCATTTCCTTATCTCTATTTTCTATATCCACTATTCTAAGACTTCTTAATATCATGGATTTAAGAATGCCTATTTTCATTCCATATGGGTGATTTGATAAGAAATTAAGAAGTAGTCCTGAATAAGTCTCTTTTCTAAAAATATCTCTTTCCAATCTGGAACCATTCCGTTTTATTTTCACATCCAAAAAGGGTAATTCATCATTATTCTCTTTTTCCAATGTAAACTTTAATTCACCTAATTGGTTGGCTAATTCGAGGAATTTATTTAACTCATTATCCCCATGATTCCAAATTATAAACATATCATCCAGGAATCTTACATACAAGTTTGGCTTAAGAGGAGATTTTAACAACAGATTTTTTTCAAAATAGTGCATAAAAATATTAGCAACCGGGACTGATAGTGGTTGTCCCATAGGGACACCTTTAACTTGTTTATAAAATTCATTTCTGAACTTAAAGTAGGTGGAGGACATACAAATATTTAAGATTTCCATAATACTACTTAACATCATTTTACTACCTTCTATTATCTCTGGGAACTCTGTTAAACAACGCTTCACACTTTCTAATGCTGCTTGTACCGGGACATTAGTATACATCGATACAACGTCCAGGCTAGCCATTCTATCATTATCATTCAAGTTATATCTACTAATAATGTCAATAAAATGATATTATTCTTTAAAGTATAATCTAAGAAATAAGTATATTTTCTAATTCTGTTGCATAGAAATTTCGACAATCTATACGTTGGTGAGTTTTGTACATTAACGATTAATCTAAGTGGATTCCCCTGTTTATGAATCTTTACTAGACCATAAACTCTCGGAGGGACTGTGTCACGTTGTATTAATGAATTCCCAAGTCCTGGTTCTAATTCCTTCGACTCAATCATTCTATTAATTATAGTCTTAACTTGTCCTTGTAACTTATCAGATGGATCTTTATTTATTTTATTATAGACCTCTAAATTATTTAATTGTTCATACACTTTCAATTCATAATCTGACCGGTTCATAAGTACCGTTGCACCACCTTTATCTGCCTTGAGGCATATTACTTTATTGGATAATAATTCTGCTCTTAAGCGTTTTAGATCATAACTCTGCTTGCATCTCACCTCTTTGTGCTCTAACACCGCTTTGGACACATCCAATTCAAACCTAGTCTTATCTTTTTCTGGGAGAAACTGGGCAATCTTAACTGTTTCTGTAATTATCTCATTCCTAGGTACGTAATCAATAGGGATCGCAGTATTAAGTCCAAGATTAAGAATTTGTTTTTGGTCTTCCTTGAGATCCATTCTCGATAAATTAACTAAACGTTTGGACATGACCTCTTCAATTCTCTTATTTCTCAAAGGGCAATTAATTCCCAATATTGCTAGTTTTTTTTCATGCCTTTGTCTAATTTTTTAATTTCATTATCCCTCGTTTTGT
>JAQBSW010004918.1:0-63185 GCA_029291075.1 Eudiplozoon nipponicum | reverse complement strand
AATTAATGAATTAATTAATTAATGAATTAATGAATTATTTAGTAAATAAATTATTAAATTAATGAATTTATGAATTAATTTATTAATGATTTAATGAATTAATAAATTAACGTATTAATAAATTAATGAATTAATAAATTAATAAATTAATGAATTAAGGAATAATTGTATTTAAACTTTAACGAATTAATGCTTAAAAATTGGTAAAGTAATGAATTAACGAATTAGTGAAATTATGTTTTTATGAATTAATTTACTAATCATTTAATGTGTTATTGAATTAATAAATTATTCAATTATAATTAATGAATTAGTGAATTAGAGAAATAATGAATTAATGAACAAATGAATTAATGGATTAATGGCTTATTGAAATAATAAATTTAATGAATTAATGAATTAATGAATTAAGGAATTAATGAATAACTGAATTACTGAATTAATGAATTATTGAATTAATGAATTAATGTATTAATGAATAAATGAATATATGAATTAATGAGTTAATTAATTAATGAATTAATGAATTAATGAATTAATGAATTATTTAATAAATGAATTATTGAATTAATGAATTATTGAATTAATTAATTAATGATTTAATGAGTTAAAAAATTAACGAATTAATAAATTAATAATTTAATTATTAAATAAATTAATGGATTAATGAATTAATACATTAATGAATTAATGAATTAAAGAATGAATGTATTAATGAGTTAGTGAATTAATGAATTAATTATTTAATGAATTAATAAATAAACGTATTAATAAAGTCATGATTTGATAAATTAATAAACTAATGAATTAAGCTATAATTGTATTTAAACTTTAACGAATTACTGCTTAAAAATTGGTAAAGTAATGAATTAACGAATTAGTGAAATTATGTATTTATGAATTAATTTACATATCATTTAATGTGTTATTGAATTAATAAATTATTGAATTAGAAAAATATTGAATTAATGAATTAGTGAATTAATAAAATAATGAATTAATGAACAAATGAATTAATGAATTAATGGTTTATTGAAATAATAAATTTAATGAATTAATGAATTATGGAATTAATGAATTAATGAATAACTGAATTAATGAATTAATGAATTAATGAATTAATGAATTAATGAATTAATGAATAATTGAATTAATGAATTAATGATTTAATGAATCAATGAATTAATGAATTAATGAATTAATGAATTAACGAATTAATGAATTAATGAATTAATGAATTAATGAATTAATGAATTAATGAATTAATAAATTAATAAAGTAACGAATTAATGAATTAATGAATTAATGAATTAATGAATTAATGAATTAATGAATTAATGAATTAATGAATAATTGAATTAATGAATTAATGAGTTAATGAATTTATAAAATAATGAATTAATGAATTAATGAATTAATGAATTAATGAATTAATGAATTAATGAATTAATGATTTAATGAATAATTGAATTAACGAGATAATGAATTAATGTATAATTGAATTAATGAATTTATGAATTAATGAATTAATGAATTAATGAATTAATGAATTAATGAATTAATGAATTATTGCATTAATTAATTAACAAATTATTGAATTAATTAATTAATGAATTAATGAATTAATGAGTTAATGAATTAATGCATTAATGATTCAATGACTTAATGAATTAATGAATTAATGAATTAATGAATTAATGAATTAATGAATTAACGAATTAATGGATTAATGAATTAATGAATTAATGAATTAATGAATTAATGAATTAATGAATTAATGAATAATGAAGTAATGAATTAATGAATTAATGAATTAATGAATTAATGAATTAATGAATTAATGAATTAATGAATTAATGAATTAATTAATCAATCAATTAGTGAATTAATGAATTAATGAATTAATGAATTAATGAATTAATGAATTAATGAATTACTCAATTAATGAATTAATGAATTAATGAATTAATGAATTAATGAATTAATGAATTAATGAATTAATGAATTAATGAATTAATGAATTAATGAATTAATAAATTAATGCTTTAATGAATTAATGAATTAATAAAATTAATAAATTAATGAATTAATGAATTAATGAATTAATGAATTAATGAATTAATGAATTAATGAATTAATGAATTAATGAATTAATGAATTAATGAATTAATGAATTAATGTATAAATGAATAAATGTATTAATGAATTAATGAATTAATGAATTAATGAATTAATGAATTAATGAATTAGTGAATTGATAAATTAATGAATTAATGAATTAATGAATTAATGAATTAATGAATTAATGAATTAATGAATTAAAGAATAATGGAATCAATGAATTAATGAATTAACGAATTAATGAATTAATGAATTAATGAATTAATGAATTAATGAATTAATGAATTAATGAGCTAATGAATTAATGAATTAATGAGTAATTGAATTAATGAATTAATGAATTAATGAATTAATGAATTAATGAATTAATGAATTAATGAATTAATGAATTAGTGAATTAATTAATTAATGACTTAATGAATTAATGAATTAATGAATTAATGAATTAATGAATTAATCAAATAATGGATTAATGAACAAATGAATCAATGAAATAATGAATTAATCAATTAATGAATTAATAAATTAATGAATAAATGAATTAATGAATTAATGAATTAATGAATAATTGTAATAATGTTTTACTGAATTAATGAATAAATGTATTAATGGATTTATGAATTAATGAGTTCCTATGTAAATGAATGAATGAATTGATGAATTATTGAATTAATGAATTAATGAATTAATGAATTAATGAATTAATAAATTAATGAATTAATGAAATAATGAATTAATAAATTATTGAATTAATGAATTAATGAATTAATGAATTAATGAATTAATGAATTAATGAATTAATGAATTAATGAATTAATGAATTAATGAATTAATGGTCTAATGAATTAATGAATTAATGAATTAATGAATTAATGAATTAATGAATTAATGAATTAATGAATAATCGAATTAATGAATTAATGAATTAATGAATTAATGAATTAATGAATTAATGAATTAATGAAATAACGAATTAATAATTTAATGAATTAATAAGTTAATGAATTAATGAATTACTAAGTTAATGAATTAAAGAATTATTGTATTTAAACTTTAACGAATTACTGCTTAAAAATTAATAAAGTAATGAATGAACGAGTTAGAGAAATTAAGAATTTATGAATTAACTTATTAATAATGTAGTGTGTTATTGATTTAATTAATTATTGAATTAAGGAATAAGTGTATTTATAAAATAATGAATTAATGAACTAATGAATTAATTTAATGAATTAATGAATTAGTGAACTAACGAATAACTTATGTAATGAATTAATGAATTATTGAATTAATGTATTAATAAATTAATTAATTATTGAATAAAAAAGTAAATAAATAAAGGAATTAATAAATAAATGAATTAATGAATTATTGTATTTAAACTTTAACGAATTACTGCTTAAAATTGATAACGAAATGTATTAATGAATTAAGGAAATAATGAATTAATGACTTAATGAATTAATTAATTAATGAATTAATGAAATAATAATTTTAATGAAATAATGAACAAGTGAATTAATGAATTATTGGATTATTGAATTAATGAATTAATGAAGTAATGAATTAAAGAATTAATGAATTAATGAATTAATGAATTAATGAATTAATGAATTAATGAAATAATGAATAAATGAATCAATGAATTAATGAATTAATGAATAAATGAATGTCTGAATTAATGAATTAATTAATTAATGAATTAATGAATTATTTAGTAAATAAATTATTTAATTAATGAATTTATGAATTAATTTATTAATGATTTAATGAATTAATAAATTAACGTATTAATAAATTAGTGAACTAATAAATTAAAAAATTAATGAATTAAGGAATAATTGTAATTAAACTTTGACGAATTACATTGTAAAAGTTGGTAAAGTAATGAATTAACGAATTAGTGAAATTATGTATTTATGAATTAATTTACTAAACATTTTATTTGTTATTGAATAATGAAATTATAAAATAAAAAAAATTTTGATTTAATGAATTGATGGATTAATAAAATAATGAGTTAATGAACAAATGAATTAATGAATTAATGAATTAATAAATTAACGAATTAATCGTTTAATAAATAATGAATTAATGACTAAGGGAGATAAGGTATTAATGAATTACTGAAATAATGATTTATTAAATTAATGAATTATTGAAATAATAAATTAATAAATTAATGACTTAATAATTTAATGAATTACTAAATTAATGAATCAAAGAATTATTGTGTTTAAACTTTATCGAATTACTGCGTAAAATTTAAGACAGTAGTGAATGAGCGAATTTAAGAAATTATGAATTTATGGATTAACTTATTAATAATTTTGTGTGTTATTGAATTAATGAATTATTGAATTAATGAATTAGTGAATTAATGAAATAATGAATTGATGAATTAATGAAAAAATGTATTAATGAAATAATGAATTAATGACCTAATGAATAACTTATGTATTGATTTAATGAAATATTGAATTAATGAATTATTGAATTAATGAATTATTGAATTAATGAATTCATGAATTCATGAATTCATGAATTAATGAATTATTGAATTAATGAATTAATGAATTAATGAATTAATGAAATTATGAATTAATGAGTTAATGAATTAATGAATTAATGAACTAATGAATTAATGAATTATTTAATAAATGAATTATTGAATTAATGAATTATTGAATTAATTAATTAATGATTTAATGAGTTAAAAATTAACGAATTATTAGATTAATAATTTAATTATTAAATAAATTAATGGATTAATGAATTAATACATTAATGAATTAATGAATTAAAGAATGAATGTATTAATGAGTTAGTGAATTAATGAATTAATTATTTAATGATTTAATAAATAAACGTATTAATAAATTAATGATTTGATAAATTAATAAATTAATGAATTAAGGTATAATTGTATTTAAACTTTAACGAATTACGGCTTAAAAATTGGTAAAGTAATGAATTAACGAATTAGTGAAATTATGTATTTATGAATTAATTTACATATCCTTTAATGTGTTATTGAATTAATAAATTATTGAATTAGAAAAATATTGAATTAATGAATTAGTGAATTAATAAAATAATGAATTAATGAACAAATGAATTAATGAATTAATGGTTTATTGAAATAATAAATGTAATGAATTAATGAATTATGGAATTAATGAATTAATGAAATAATGAATTAATGAAATAATGAATTAATTAATCAATGAATTAATAAATTAATAAATAAATGAATGTCTGAATTAATGAATTAATTAATTAATGAATTAATTAATTAATGAATTAATGAATTATTTAGTAAATAAATTATTAAATTAATGAATTTATGAATTAATTTATTAATGATTTAGTGAATTAATAAATTAACGTATTAATAAATTAATGAATTAATAAATTAATATATTAATGAATTAAGGAATAATTGTATTTAAACTGTAACGAATTACTGCTTAAAAATTGGTAAAGTAATGAATTAACGAATTAGTGAAATTATGTATTTATGAATTAACTTACTAATCATTTAATGTGTTATTGAATTAATAAATTATTCAATTATAATTAATGAATTAGTGAATTAGAGCAATAATGAATTAATGAACAAATGAATTAATGGATTAAAGGCTTATTGAAATAATAAATTTAATAAATTAATGAATTAATGAATTAAGGAATTAATGAATAACTGAATTACTGAATTAATGAATTATTGAATTAATGAATTAATGAATTAATGAATTAATGAAATTATGAATTAATGAGTTAATGAATTAATGAATTAATGAACTAATAAATTAATGAATTATTTAATAAATGAATAATTGAATTAATGAATTATTGAATTAATTAATTAATGATTTAATGAGTTAAAAAATTAACGAATTATTAGATTAGTAATTTAATTATTAAATAAATTAATGGATTAATGAATTAATGAATTAAAGAATGAATGTATTAATGAGTTAGTGAATTAATGAATTAATTATTTAATGAATTAATAAATAAACGTATTAATAAAGTCATGATTTGATAAATTAATAAATTAATGAATTAAGGTATAATTGTATTTAAACTTTAACGAATTACTGCTTAAAAATTGGTAAAGTAATGAATTAACGAATTAGTGAAATTATGTATTTATGAATTAATTTACATATCATTTAATGTGTTATTAAATTAATAAATTATTGAATTAGAAAAATATTGAATTAATGAATTAGTGAATTAATAAAATAATGAATTAATGAACAAATGAATTAATGAATTAATGAATTAAGGAATTAATGAATGAAGGAATAAATGAATTAATGAATTAATGAATTAAAGAGTTAATGAATTAAAGAATAAATGAAATAATGAATTAATGAATTAATGAATTAGTGAAATAATGAATTAATGAGTAAATGAATTAGTGAATTAATGAATTAAATAATTAATGAATTAATGAATTATTTAGTAAATAAATTATTGAATTAATGAATTATTGAATTAATTTAATAATGATTTAATGAATTAATAAATTAACGTATTAATAAATTAATGAATTATTAAATTAATAAATTTATGAATTAAGGAATAATTGTATTTAATCTTTAACGAATTACTGCTTAAAAATTGGTAAAGTAATGAATTAACGAATTAGTGAAATTATGTATTTATGAATTAATTTACTTATCATTTAATGTGTTATTGAATTAATAAATTACTGATTTAAAAAAATATTGAATTAATGAATTAGTGAATTAATAATATAATGAATTAATAAACAAATGAATTAATGAATTAATGGCTTACTGAAATAATAAATTTAATGAATTAATGAATTAATGAATTAATGAATTAATGAATTAATGAATTAATGAATTAATGAACTAAAGATAATAATGAATTAATGAATTAATGAATTAATGAATTAATGATTTAATGAATTAATGAATTAATGAATTAATGAATTAATGAATTAATGAATTAATGAATTAATGATTTAATGAATTAATGAATTAATGAATTAATGAATTAATGAATTAATGAATTAATGAATTAATGAATTAATGAATTAATGAATTAATGAATTAATGAATTAATGAATTAATGAATTAATGAATTAATGAATTAATGAATTAATGAATTAATGAATTAATGAATTAATGAATTAATGAATTAATGAATTAATGAATTAATGAATTAATGAATTAATGAATTAATGAATTAATGAATTAATGAATTAATGAATTAATGAATTAATGAATTAATGAATTAATAATTTAACGAATTAATGAATTAATGAATTAATGAATTAATGAATTAATGAATTAATGAATTAATGAATTAATGAATTAATGAATTAATGAATTAATGAATTAATGAATTAATGAATTAATGAATTAATGAATTAATGAATTAATGAATTAATGAATTAATGAATTAATGAATTAATGAACTAATGAAATAATGAATTAAACAAATAATGAATTAATGAATTAATGAATTAATGAATTAATGAATTAATGAATTAATAAATTAATTATTAATGAGTTAATGAAATAATGAATTAATGAATTAATGAATTAATGAATTAATGAATTAATGAATTAATGAATTAATGAATTAGTGAATTTATGAATTAATGGATTATTGAATTAATGAATTAATGAATTAATGAGTTAATGAATTAATGAATTAATGAATTAATGAATTAATGAATTAATATCTTAATGAATTAATGAATTAAGGAATTAAGGAATTAATGAATTAATGAATTATTTAGTAAATAAATTATTGAAATACTGAATTATTGAATTAATTTATTACTGATTTAATGAATTAATAAATTAACGTATTCATAAATTAATGAAATAATAAATTAAAAAATTAATGAATTAAGGAATAATTGTATTTAAACCTTAACGAATTACTGCTTACAAATTGGTAAAGTATTGATATAACGAATTAGTAAAATTATGTATTTATGAATTATTTTACTAACCAATTAATGTGTTATTGAATTAATAAATTATTGAATTAAAAAATATTGAATTAATGAAATTATAAATTTATGAATTAATCTATTTATGATTTAATGTATTAATAAATTTATCAAATATTGAATTAATGAATTAGTGAATTAACAATATAATGAATTTATGAATTGATAAATAAATGATTTTATGATTTAACAAATTAATTATTTAATGAAATAATGAATCAATGAATTAATGAATTAATGAATAAATGATTAAATGAATAAATGAATTAATGAATTAATAATTTAATGAATTAATGAATTAATGATTTAGTGAAATATTGAATAAATGAATAAATGAATTAATAAATTAATGAATTAATGAATAATGTATTATTTAGTAACTGAATTTTTGAAATAATGAATTATTGAATTAATAAATTAATTTATTAATGAATTAATGTATTAAAGAATGAATGTATTAATGAGTTAGTGAATTAATGAATTAATGAATTCATAAGTTAAAGAATTATTGAATAAATAAATTGCTGATTAATGGAATTATTGTAATTAAAAATTAACAAATTACTACACAAAAAATTAATGAAGTAATGAATAAAAGATTTAATGAAATTATGAATTTATGAATTAATCTATTTATGAATTAATCTTTTTATAATTTAATGAAATATTGAATTAATGAATTTGAATTAATAATATATTGAATTTGAGAATTAATGGATTTATAAATTAATGAATTAATGAATTATTTATTTGATGAAATAACGAATCACTGAATTAATGAACAAATGAATTAATGCATTAATGGATTACTGAATTAATGAATTATAGAACCAATAAATTAATGAATTAATAAATTAATGAATTTATGATGTAATGGATTATTAAATTAATGAGTTAATGAATTGGTGAATTAATGAAATAATTAATTAATGAATTAATGAATTAATGAGTTAATGAATTAATGAATTAATGAATTAATGAATTAATGAGTTAATAAATTATTGAATTAATGAATTGATGAATTTATGATATAATTAACTAATGAATTAAGGAATTATTTAGTAAATGAATTTATGAATTAATGAATTATTGAATTAATAAATTGATGATTTAATGAATTTATAAATTAACAATATAATAAATTAATGAATTAATGAATAAATAAATTAATGGATTAATGAATTAATAAATTAATGAATTAATATATTAAAAAATTAATGTATTAATGAATTAGTGAATTAATGAATTATTTAAATCATAATTAAATGAATTAATGAATAAATAAATTGCTGAGTAAAAGAGTTATTGTAATCAAACTTTCACAAATTGCTAAACAAAAAATTGATGAACTAATGAATAAAAGAATTAATGAAATTATAAATTTATGAATTAATCTATTTATGATTTAATATATTAATATTTTTATCAAATACTGAATTAATGAATTAGTGAATTAACAAAATAATGAATTTATGAATTAATAAATTAGTGAATTAATGATTTAATGAATTAATTATTTCATGTAATAATGAATTAATGAACTAATGAATAAAAGAATTAATGAAATTATAAATTTAGGAATTGCTCTATTTATGATTTAATGTTTTAATAATTTTATCAAATACTGAATTAATGAATTAATGAATTAATGAATTAATGAATTAATGAATTAATGAATTAATGAATTAATGAATTAATGAATTAATGAATTAATGAATTAATGAATTAATGAATTAATGAATTAATGAATTAATGAATTAATGAATTAATGAATTAATGAATTAATGAATTAATGAATTAATGAATTAATGAATTAATGAATTAATGAATTAATGAATTAATGAATTAATGAATTAATGAATTAATGAATTAATGAATTAATGAATTAATGAATTAATGAATTAATGAATTAATGAATTAATGAATTAATGAATTAATGAATTAATGAATTAATGAATTAATGAATTAATGAATTAATGAATTAATGAATTAATGAATTAATGAATTAATGAATTAATGAATTAATGAATTAATGAATTAATGAATTAATGAATTAATGAATTAATGAATTAATGAATTAATGAATTAATGAATTAATGAATTAATGAATTAATGAATTAATGAATTAATGAATTAATGAATTAATGAATTAATGAATTAATGAATTAATGAATTAATGAATTAATGAATTAATGAATTAATGAATTAATGAATTAATGAATTAATGAATTAATGAATTAATGAATTAATGAATTAATGAATTAATGAATTAATGAATTAATGAATTAATGAATTAATGAATTAATGAATTAATGAATTAATGAATTAATGAATTAATGAATTAATGAATTAATGAATTAATGAATTAATGAATTAATGAATTAATGAATTAATGAATTAATGAATTAATGAATTAATGAATTAATGAATTAATGAATTAATGAATTAATGAATTAATGAATTAATGAATTAATGAATTAATGAATTAATGAATTAATGAATTAATGAATTAATGAATTAATGAATTACTGAATTAATGAATTAATGAATTAATGAATTAATGAATTAATGAATTAATGAATTAATGAATTAATGAATTAATGAATTAATGAATTAATGAACTAATGAATTAATGAATTAATGAATTAATGAATTAATGAATTAATGAATTAATGAATTAATGAATTAATGAATTAATGAATTAATGAATTAATGAATTAATGAATTAATGAATTAATGAATTAATGAATTAATGTATTAATGAATTAATGAATTAATGAATTAATGAATTAATGAATTAATGAATTAATGAATTAATGAATTAATGAATTAATGAATTAATGAATAAATGAATTAATGAATTAATGAATTAATGAATTAATGAATTAATGAATTAATGAATTAATGAATTAATGAATTAATGAATTAATGAATTAATGATTTAATGAATTAATGAATTAATGAATTAATGAATTAATGAATTAATGAATTAATGAATTAAGAATTAAATGAATTAATGAATTAATGAATTAATGAATTAATGAATTAATGAATTAATGAATTAATGTATTAATGAATTAATGAATTAATGAATTAATGAATTAATGAATTAATGAATTAATGAATTAATGAATTATTGAATTAATGAATTAATGAATTAATGAATTAATGAATTAATGAATTAATGAATTAATGAATTAATGAATTAATGAATTAATGAATTAATGAATTAATGAATTAATGAATTAATGAATTAATGAATTAATGAATTAATGAATTAATGAATTAATGAATTAATGAATTAATGAATTAATGAATTAATGAATTAATGAATTAATGAATTAATGAATTAATGAATTAATGAATTAATGAATTAATGAATTAATGAATAAATGAATTATTGAATTAATGAATTAATGAATTAATGAATTAATGAATTAATGAATTAATGAATTAATGAATTAATGAATTAATGAGTTAATGAATTAATGAACTAATGAATTAATGAATTAATGAATTAATGAATTAATGAATTAATGAATTAATGAATTAATGAATTAATGTATTATTAAATTAATGAATTAATGAATTAATGAATTAATGAATTAATGAATTAATGAATTAATGAATCAATGAAGTAATGAATTATTGATTTAATGAATTAATGAATTAATGAATTAATGAATTAATGAATTAATGAATTACTGAATTAATGAATTAATGAATTAATGAATTACAGAATTAATGAATTCATGAATTAATGAATTAATGAATTAATGAATTAATGAATTAATGAATTAATGAATTAATGAATTAATGAATTAAGGAATTAATGAGTTAATGATTTAATGAATTAATGAATTAATGAATTACTTAATTAATAAATTAATGATTTAATGAATTAATAAATTAATGAATTAATGAATTATTGTATTTAAACTTTAACGAAATACTGCTTAAAAATTGATAACGTAATGTATTAATGAATTAAGGAAATAATAAATTACTGAATTAGTGAATTAATGAATTATTGGATTATTGAATAAATGAATTAATGAAATAATGAATTAATGAATAAATGAATTAATGAATTAATGAATTAATTAATTAATGAATTTATGAAGTATTTAGTAAAGAAATTATCGAATTAATGAATTATTGAATTAATTTATTAATGATTTAATGAATTAATAAATTAGCGTATTAATAAATTAAAGAATTAATAAATAAATAAATTAATGAATTAATGAATAAATAAATTAATGAATTAAGGAATAATTGTATTTAAACTTTAACGAATTACTGCTTAAAATTGGTAAAGTAATGAATTAACGAATTAGTGAAATTATGTATTTATGAATTAATTTACTAATCATTTAATGTGTTATTGAATTAATAAATTATTGAATTAAGAAAATATTGAATTAATGAATTAGTGTATTAATAAAATAATGAATTAATGAAAAAATGATTTAATGAATTAATGGATTATTTAATTAATGAATTAATGATTTAATGAATTAATGAATTAATGAATTAATGAATTAATGAATTAATGAATTAATGAATTAATGAATTAATTATTTAATGAATTAATGAATTAATGAATTAATTATTTAATGAATTAATGAATTAAAGAATTAGTGAATTATTTAGTAAATAACTTATTGAATGAATGAATTTTTGAATTAATTTATTAATGATTTAATGAATTAATAAATTAACGTATTAATAAATTAATGAATTAATAAATTAATGAATTAATGAATTAATAAATTAATAAATTAAAGAATTAATGAATTAATTGCTAAATAAATAATTGTATTAATGAATTATTGAATTAATTTATTAATGATTTAATGAATTAATAAATTAACGTATTAATAAATTAATGAATTAATAAATTAATAAATTAATGAAATAAGGAATAATTGTATTTAAACTTTAACGAATTACTGCTTAAAAATTGGTAAAGTAATGAATTAACGAATTAGTCAAATTACGTATTTATGAATTAATTTACTAACCATTTAATTTGTTATTGAATTTTATAAATTATTGAATTAAAAAAATATGGAATTAATGAATTGGTGAATAAATAAATTAATGATATAATGAACAAATGAATTAGTGAATTAATGAAATAATGAATTAACGAATTAATGATTTAATGATTAATGAACTAATGAATAAGGGAGATAAGGTATTAATGAATTACTGAATTAATGATTTATTAAATTAATGAATTATTGAATTAAAAAATTAATAATTTAATGAATTAATAAGTTAATGAATTAATGCATTTATGAATTAAAAAATTAATGAATCAAAGAATTATTGTATTTATACTTTAACGAATTTATGCTAAAAATTAATAAAGTAATAAATGAACGAGTTAGAGAAATTATGAATTTATGAATTAACTTATTAATAATTTAGTGTGTTATTGAATTAATTAATTACTGAATTAAATAGTAAGTGTATGAATAAAATAATTAATTTATGAACTAATGAATTAATTTATTAATGAATTAATAAATTATTGAATAAAAAAGTAAATAAATAAATGAATTAGTAAATTAAGGAATTAATAAATTATTGTATTTAAACTTTAACGAATTACTGCTTAAATATTGATAACGTAATGTATTAATGAATTAGGGAAATAATGAATTAATGAATTAATGAATTAGTGAATTAATGAATTATTGGATTATTGAATTAATGAATTAATGAATAAATGAATTAATGAATTAATGATTTAATGAATTAATAAATTAACGTATTAATAAATTAATGAATTAATAAATTAATAAATTAATGAATTAAGGAATATTTGTATTTAAAATTTAACGAATTACTGCTTAAAAATTGGTAAAGTAATGAATTAACGAATTAGTGAAATTATGTATTTATGAATTAATCTATTTATGATTTAATGTATTAATAATTTTATCAAATATTGATTTAATGAATTAGTGAATTAAGAAAATAATGAATTTATGAATTAATAAATTAGTGAATTAATGATTTAATGAATTAATTATTTAATGAAATAATGAATCAATAAATTAATAAATTAGTGAATTAATGAAATAATGAATTAATGAATTATGAATTAGTGAATTAATGAATTAATGGATTATTGAATTAATGAATTAATGAATAAATGAATCAATGAATTATTGAGATAATGAATTAATGAAATAATGAATTAAGGAATTAATCAAATAGTGAATTAATGAATTAATGGATTATTGAATTAATGAATTAATGAATTATCGAAATAATGAATTAATGAATTAATGAATTACTGAATTAATGAATTAATGAATTAATGAATTAATGAATTAATGAATTAATGAATTAATGAATTAATGAATTAATGAATTAATGAATTAATGAATTAATGAATTATTTAATAAATAAATTATTGTTTTAATGAATTATTGAATTAATTTATTAATGATTTAATGAATTAATAAATTAACGTATTAATGAATTAATGAATTAATGAATTAATAAATCAATGCAATAAGGAATAATTGTATTTAAACTTTAACGAATTACTGCATAAAAATTGGTAAAGTAATGAATTAACGAATTAGTCAAATTACGTATTTATGAATTAATTTACTAACCATTTAATTTGTTATTGAATTAATAAATTATTGAATTAAAAAAATATTGAATTAATGAATTGGTGAATTAATAAAATAATGAATTAATGAACAAATGAATTAATAAATAACGAATTAATGATTTAATGAATAATGAACTAATGAATAATGATGATAAGGTATTAGTGAATTAAGGATTTATTAAATTAATGAATTATTGAATTAATAAATTAATAATTTAATGAATTAATAAGTTAATGAATTAATGAATTAATGAATTACTAAATTAATGAATTAAAGAATTATTGTATTTAAACTTTAACGAATTACTGCTTAAAAATTAATAAAGTAATGAATGAACGAGTTAGAGAAATTATGAATTTATGAATTAACTTATTAATAATTTAGTGTGTTATTGAATTAATTAATTATTGAATTAAAGAATAAGTGTATTAATAAAATAATGAATTGATGAACTAATGAATTAATTTATTAATGAATTAATGAATTAGTGAACTAACGAATAACTTATGTAATGAATTAATGAATTATTGAATTAATGAATTATTGAATTAATAAATTATTGAATAAAAAATTAAATAAATAAATGAATTAATAAATTAATGAACTAATGAATTATTGTATTTAAACTTTAACGAATTACAGCTTAAAAATTGATAACGTAATGTATTAATGAATTAATGAAATAATGAATTAATGAGTTAGTGAATTAATGAATTATTGGATTATTGAATTAATGAATTAATGAATTAATGAATTGAGGAATTAAAGAATTAATGAATTAATGAATTAATGAATTAATGAATTAATGAATTAATGAAATAATGAATAAATGAATTAATGAATTAATGAATTATTGAATATAATGAATTAATTAATTAATGAATTAATGAATTATTTAGTAAATAAATTATTAAATTAATGAATTTATGAATTAATTTATTAATGATTTAATGAATTAATAAATTAACGTATTAATAAATTAATGAATTAATAAATTAATAAATTAATGAATTAAGGAATAATTGTATTTAAACTTTAACGAATTAATGCTTAAAAATTGGTAAAGTAATGAATTAACGAATTAGTGAAATTATGTTTTTATGAATTAATTTACTAATCATTTAATGTGTTATTGAATTAATAAATTATTCAATTATAATTAATGAATTAGTGAATTAGAGAAATAATGAATTAATGAACAAATGAATTAATGGATTAATGGCTTATTGAAATAATAAATTTAATGAATTAATGAATTAATGAATTAAGGAATTAATGAATAACTGAATTACTGAATTAATGAATTATTGAATTAATGAATTAATGTATTAATGAATAAATGAATATATGAATTAATGAGTTAATTAATTAATGAATTAATGAATTAATGAATTAATGAATTATTTAATAAATGAATTATTGAATTAATGAATTATTGAATTAATTAATTAATGATTTAATGAGTTAAAAAATTAACGAATTAATAAATTAATAATTTAATTATTAAATAAATTAATGGATTAATGAATTAATACATTAATGAATTAATGAATTAAAGAATGAATGTATTAATGAGTTAGTGAATTAATGAATTAATTATTTAATGAATTAATAAATAAACGTATTAATAAAGTCATGATTTGATAAATTAATAAACTAATGAATTAAGCTATAATTGTATTTAAACTTTAACGAATTACTGCTTAAAAATTGGTAAAGTAATGAATTAACGAATTAGTGAAATTATGTATTTATGAATTAATTTACATATCATTTAATGTGTTATTGAATTAATAAATTATTGAATTAGAAAAATATTGAATTAATGAATTAGTGAATTAATAAAATAATGAATTAATGAACAAATGAATTAATGAATTAATGGTTTATTGAAATAATAAATTTAATGAATTAATGAATTATGGAATTAATGAATTAATGAATAACTGAATTAATGAATTAATGAATTAATGAATTAATGAATTAATGATTACTAAAGTTAATGAATAAAAGAATTGTTGTATTTAAACTTTAACGAATTACTGCTCAAAATTATGTAGATAAATGAATGAACGAGTTGTAAGAAATAGAATTTGCTCGTTAAATTATTAATAATGTAGTATTAATTTATTGATTTACTTAATTATTGAATTAAGGAATAGAATATTTATTATAAAAATAATGAATTAATGAACTAATGAATTAATAAATTAATGAATTAATGAATTAGTGAACTAAGAATAACTTTATGTAATGAATTAATGAATTATTGAATTAATATGTATAATTGAGATTAATTAATTATTGAATAAAAAAGAAATAAATAAAGAATTAAACAAATAAATGAATTAATGAAATATTGTATTTAAACCTTAACGAATTACTGCTTAAAAATTGATAACGAAATGTATTATTGAATTAAGGAAATAATGTATTAATGACTTAGTGAATTAATCTAAATTAATGAATTAATGAAATAATGAATTAATAATTTAATGAACAATTAATTAATGAATTATTGGATGTGTGTGACTTAATGAATGAAATGAAGTACCGAATTAAAAAATTAAGTAATATGAATTAATGAATTAACGAATTAATGAATTAATGAATTAATGAATTAATGAAATAATGAATTAATGAATCAATGAATTAATGAATTAATGAATAAATGAATTTATGAATTAATGAATTAATTAATTAATGAATTAATGAATTATTTAGTAAATAAATTATTAAATTAATGAATTTATGAATTAATTTATTAATGATTTAATGAATTAATAAATTAACGTATTAATAAATTAATGAATTAATAAATTAATAAATTAATGAATTAAGGAATAATTGTATTTAAACTTTAACGAATTAATGCTTAAAAATTGGTAAAGTAATGAATTAACGAATTAGTGAAATTATGTTTTTATGAATTAATTTACTAATCATTTAATGTGTTATTGAATTAATAAATTATTCAATTATAATTAATGAATTAGTGAATTAGAGAAATAATGAATTAATGAACAAATGAATTAATGGATTAATGGCTTATTGAAATAATAAATTTAATGAATTAATGAATTAATGAATTAAGGAATTAATGAATAACTGAATTACTGAATTAATGAATTATTGAATTAATGAATTAATGTATTAATGAATAAATGAATATATGAATTAATGAGTTAATTAATTAATGAATTAATGAATTAATGAATTAATGAATTATTTAATAAATGAATTATTGAATTAATGAATTATTGAATTAATTAATTAATGATTTAATGAGTTAAAAAATTAACGAATTAATAAATTAATAATTTAATTATTAAATAAATTAATGGATTAATGAATTAATACATTAATGAATTAATGAATTAAAGAATGAATGTATTAATGAGTTAGTGAATTAATGAATTAATTATTTAATGAATTAATAAATAAACGTATTAATAAAGTCATGATTTGATAAATTAATAAACTAATGAATTAAGCTATAATTGTATTTAAACTTTAACGAATTACTGCTTAAAAATTGGTAAAGTAATGAATTAACGAATTAGTGAAATTATGTATTTATGAATTAATTTACATATCATTTAATGTGTTATTGAATTAATAAATTATTGAATTAGAAAAATATTGAATTAATGAATTAGTGAATTAATAAAATAATGAATTAATGAACAAATGAATTAATGAATTAATGGTTTATTGAAATAATAAATTTAATGAATTAATGAATTATGGAATTAATGAATTAATGAATAACTGAATTAATGAATTAATGAATTAATGAATTAATGAATTAATGAATTAATGAATAATTGAATTAATAGAGCAGGAATAATGAATTACCAATTACCAATATTTAAAGAAATATTGTATTTAAATTTTAACGAATTACTGCTTAAAAATTAATAAAGTAATGAATGAACGAATTAGAGAAATTATGAATTTATGAATTATCTTATTAATAATGAGGTGTGTTATTGATTTAATTAATTATTGAATTAAGGAATAAGTGTATTTATAAAATAATGAATTAATGAACTAATGAATTATAGTGTTAATGATTAATTTAGTGAACTAACTTATTCTGTATGTAATGAATGAATTATTGAATTAATGTATAATTGAATTAATTAATTATTAAATAAAAGAATATTAAATAAATAAAAGCAATTATTATTATAAATGAATTAATGGTATTATTTATTTAAAACTTTAACAATGATACCGCTTAAAATTGTGGGTATTAATAAGATTAAGAGAATGTGAATTAATTACTTAGGTAAATTAATCAATTAATGAATTATTTCGAAATAACAATTTAATGAATTGTATGAACAAATTAGAATTAATGAATTATTTAAAGCTATTGATTATAATGAATTATTAAGTTATGATTTAAAAGAATTAATAAATTATTAGAATTAATGAATTAATGAATTAATGAATTAAAGGTAATGAAATAATGAATTAATGAATTAATGAGTTATTGAATTATTAATGAATTATTCAATTAAATTCTATGTAGATTAATGAATTAATTAATTAACCAAAATTAGAATTAATGAACAAATGAATTCATGAATTAATTAATTGACATTATTAATTAATGAATAATTTAGTAAATATTGGATATTGAACATTAATGGTTTATGGTCATTGCTAAATGATTTAATGGTGTCAAATTAAAAGATATTGACAAATTAATGAATTAATAAATTAATAAATTAATAGAATTAAAGGAATAATTATTTAAACTTTAATTACTGCTTAAAAAATTCATTAAAGTAATAGATGATTAACGAATTTATTATTATGTATTTATGAATTAATTTACTAATCATTTTATTATTAATTATGGAACATTAAATTATTCAATTAAAAAAATATTCAAATAATTTAATGAGTGAATTATTAAATAATGAATTAATGAATAATGAATTAATGGATTAAAGCAGTAAAAATAAAGAAAATTTTATGAATTAATGAATTAATGAATTAAGGAATTAATGAATAATAACTTTGAATTACTAGATTAATAATTATCGAATCAATGAATTAATGAATTAATGAAAAATATGGAATTAATGAGTTAATGAATTAACAATTAATGAAATAATAAATTAACTCAATTATTTAATAAATGAATTATTGAATTAATGAATTATTGAATTAAGCTGATTAATTAATGATTTATTGGTTAAAATAACGAATTAATAGCTATATAATTTAATTATTTAATATAAAATTAATGGATTAATGAATTAATACATTAATGAATTAATAATTAAAATGAATGCATTAACTGAGTTAGTGAATTAATAAATTAATTATTTAACAGAATTAATAAACTTAAACGTAATTAATAATATTAAACTGATTTGATAGAATTAATAAATTAATGAATTAAAAGGTATGATTATTTTAGAATTTAACGAATTACTGCTTAAATTGAGTATTGAATTAGCAATTAATTGAAATTATGTAATTTATGATTAATTTATACATTGTGTGTTGACGAATTAATAAAATTATTGAATTAAAAAATATTGAATTAATGAATTAGTGAATTAATAAAATAATGAATTAATGAATAAATGAATTAATAATTATTATTAGGTTTATTGAAATAATAAATGCAATGAATTAATAATTATCAAATGATATAATGAATTAATGAATATTTGAATTAATGATTTAATGATGTTGATATTGTTTAAAAATTATAATTGGCATTTCGTTAGCTATTTATTTATATTAATTTAATGCATTTTAGGTATGAATTATCTTAATTAATAATGAGGTGTATTTATTGATTTAAAATTAATTATTGAGTTAAAGATAAATCTTGTTATAAATATAATGAATTAATGAACTAATGAATTAATTTAATGAATTAATGAATTAGTGAACTAACGAATAACTTATGTAATGAATTAATGATTTATTGAATTATTGTATTATTTGATTAATTAATTATTGAAAAAAAGTAAATAAATAAAGGAATTAATAAATAAATTAATTAATGAATTTGCTACTGCTTAAATATTCAAGTAACGAAAATATTTATTAATGAATTAAGAAATAATCAATTACTAATACAGTGAATTAATCAAATTATTAATTAATGAAATAATGAATTGTGAATCAATGAATTAATGAATAAACTGAATAAATGTCTGAATTAATGAATTAATTAAATATAACGAATTAATTAATTATTTAGTAAATAAATTATTTAATGAATTTATGAGATTAATTTATTAATAATAGTTAATGAATTAATAAGTAACACGTATGTTATTAATAAATTAATGAATTAATAAATTAATAAAAAATTAATAAAAATTAAAGAGGAATAATTTATTTAAATTTAACGAATTACTGCTTAAAAAATTGGTAAGTAATGAATTGACGAAGATTAGTGAAATTATGTATTTATGGTATTAATTTACTAATCATTTAATGTGTTATTGAATTAAGAAATTATTCACTTATAAAAATATTGAATTAATGAATTAATGAATTAATGAATTTATGAATTAATGAATTAATGAATTAATGAATTAATGAATTAATAATTTAATGAATAAATAATTTAAATTAATCAATTAATAAATTAATAAATTAATGAATTAAGGAATAATTGTGTTTAAACTTTAACGAATTACTGCTTAAAAAATAGTAAAGTAATGAATTAACGAATTAGTGAATTTATGTATTTATGAATTAATTTATTAATAATAATGTGTGTTATTAATTTAATTAATTATTGAATTAAAGAATAAGTGTATTTATAAAATAATGAATTAATGAACTAATGAATTAATTTATTAATGACTTAATTAATTAGTGAACTAAAGAATAACTTATGTAATGAATTAATGAATTATTGAATTAATGTATTATTGAATTAATTAAATATTGAATAAAAAGTAAATAAATAAAGGAATTAATAATTTAATGAATTAATGAATTATTGTATTTAAACTTTAACGAATTACTGCTTAAAAATTGATAACGTAATGTATTAACGAATTAATGAATTAATGAATTAATGAATTAATGAATTAATGAATTATTGAATTAATGAATTAATGAATTAATGAATTAATGAATTAATGAATTAATGAATTAATGAATTAATGAATTAATGAATTAATGAATTAATGAATTAATGAATTAATGAATTAATGAATTAATGAATTAATGAATTAATGAATTAATGAATTAATGAATAAATGAAGTAATGAATTAACGAATTAATGAATTATTGAATTAATTTATTAATGATTTAAAGAATTAATAAATTAACGTATTAATAATTTAACGTATTAATAAGTTAATGAATTAATAAATTAATAAATAAATGAATTAAAGAATAATTATATTTAAAATTTAACGAATTACTGCTTAAAAGTTAGTAAAGTAATGAATTAACGAATTAGTGAAATTATATATTTAAGAATTAATTTACTATACATTTAATGTGTAATTGAATTAATAAATTATTCAATTAAAAAATATTGAATTAATGAATGGCGTATTGAATTAGTGAAGCTGAATTAATGAACAAATGAATTAATGGATTAATGGCTTATTAGTAAAATTTTGGATTATGAATTATTGAATTAAGGAATTAATGAATAACAGAATTACTGAATTGAACATTGAATTAATGAATAATATGAATTAATAAATTAATGAAAAATATGAATTAATTAGTTAATGAGGATTATTTGAATTAATGAAATAATAAATTAATGAGTATTTAATAAATGAATTATTTAGATTATATTGAATTATTGAATTAATGAATCAATGATTAATGTGATTTAAAAAATTAACAATTAGTAATATAATAATTGACATTATTTAATAAGTTATAATGGATAATGAATTAATGGCACATTATTCGAATTAATGAATTAAAGAATAAATGTATTAAAGAGTTAGTTAATTAATGAATTTATTATTTAATGAATTAATAAATAAACGTATTAATAAAGTCATGATTTGATAAATTAATGAATTAATGAATTAAGGTATGGTGTATTTTAAACTTTAACGAATTACTGCTTAAACATTAGAAAAGTAATGAATTAACGAAATTATTTAATTAATATTATTTATGAGTGATTGAACTACAAACCGTTAATGTGTTATTGAATTAATGAATTAATGAATTAATGAATTAATGAATTAATGAATTAATGAATTAATGAATTAATGAATTAATGAATTAATGAATTAATGGTCTAATGAATTAATGAATTAATGAATTAATGAATTAATGAATTAATGAATTAATGAATTAATGAATAATCGAATTAATGAATTAATGAATTAATGAATTAATGAATTAATGAATTAATGAATTAATGAAATAACGAATTAATAATTTAATGAATTAATAAGTTAATGAATTAATGAATTACTAAGTTAATGAATTAAAGAATTATTGTATTTAAACTTTAACGAATTACTGCTTAAAAATTAATAAAGTAATGAATGAACGAGTTAGAGAAATTAAGAATTTATGAATTAACTTATTAATAATGTAGTGTGTTATTGATTTAATTAATTATTGAATTAAGGAATAAGTGTATTTATAAAATAATGAATTAATGAACTAATGAATTAATTTAATGAATTAATGAATTAGTGAACTAACGAATAACTTATGTAATGAATTAATGAATTATTGAATTAATGTATTAATAAATTAATTAATTATTGAATAAAAAAGTAAATAAATAAAGGAATTAATAAATAAATGAATTAATGAATTATTGTATTTAAACTTTAACGAATTACTGCTTAAAATTGATAACGAAATGTATTAATGAATTAAGGAAATAATGAATTAATGACTTAATGAATTAATTAATTAATGAATTAATGAAATATATAATTAATGAATTAATGAAACACTGAATTAATGAATTAATGAACAAGTGAATTAATGAATTATTGGATTATTGAATTAATGAATTAATGAAGTAATGAATTAAAGAATTAATGAATTAATGAATTAATGAATTAATGAATTAATGAATTAATGAAATAATGAATAAATGAATCAATGAATTAATGAATTAATGAATAAATGAATGTCTGAATTAATGAATTAATTAATTAATGAATTAATGAATTATTTAGTAAATAAATTATTTAATTAATGAATTAATTAATTTATTAATGATTTAATTAATTAATAACTTAACGTATTAATAAATTAATGAATTAATAAATTAATAAATTAATGAATTAAGGAATAATTGTATTTAAACTTTAACGAATTACTGCATAAAAATTGGTAAAGTTATGAATTAACGAATTAGTGAAATTATGTATTTATGAATTAATTTACTAATCATTTAATGTGTTATTGAATTAATAAATTATTCAATTAAAAAAATATTGAATTAATGAATTAGTGAATTAGTGAAATAATGAATTAATGAACAAATGAATTAATGGATTAATGGCTTATTGAAATAATAAATTTAATGAATTAATAAATTAATGAATTAAGGAATTAATGAATAACTGAATTACTGAATTAATGAATTAATGAATTATTGAATTAATGAATTAATGAATTAATGAATTAATGAAATTATGAATTAATGAGTTAATAAATTGATGAATTAATGAACTAATAATTTAATGAATTATTTACTAAATAAATTATAGAATTAATGAATTTTTTTAATGCGAATTAATGAATTAGTGAACCTTCTTCGATAACATATGTAATGAATTAGAATGTTTGAATTAATGTATTAATTAATTAATTAATTATTGAATAAAAAAATAAATAAATAAAGGATTTAATAAATAAATGAATTAATGAATTATTTAAAATTTAACGAAATACTGCTTTAAAAATTATTATTAAAGAAATGTATTAATGAATTGAAATAATGAATTAAGCTTATTAATTAATCAATTAATGAAAGTAATGAAATAATATATTTTAATGAAATAATGAATGAGTTAATGAAATATTGGATTATTGAATTAATGAAATTAATAAATAAATGAATGAAAAAGAATTAAATTAAAATTAATGAATTTACTGCTTAAAAATTGGTAAAAATAATGAATTAACATATAAATTGAAATTATGTATTTATGATTAATATACGTACCATTTAATGTGTTATTGAATTAATAGATTATTGAATTAAAAAATATTAAATTAATGACGTAGTAAGATTAATAAAATATAATGAAATTCATGAGCAAAGGAAGTAATGAATTAATGGCTTATTGAAATAATAAATTTAATGAATTAATGAATATCTGAATTAATGAATCAATGAATTAATGAGTTAATGAATTAATGAATAAATGAATTAATGAATTAATCAATTAATAAATTAAAGTATTAATGAATTAATGAATTAATGAATTAATGAAATAAAGAGTTAATGAGTTAATGATTTAATGAATTAATGAATTAATGAATTTATGTTTTAATGAAATAATGAATTAATGAATTATTTAATAAATGAATTATTGAATTAATCAATTATTCAATTAATAAAATAATGATTTAATGAGATAAAAAATTAATGAATTAGTAAATTAATAATGTAATGAATAAATAATTTAATGGATTAAAGAATTAGTAAATTAATGACTTAATGAATTAAAGAATGAATGTATTAATGAGTGAGTGAATTAATGAATTAATGATTCAATGAATTAATATATTAACGTATTAATAAATTCATCAATTAATAAATTAATAAATTAATGAATTAAGGAATAATTGTGTTTAAACTTTAACGAATTACAGCTCAAAAAATAGTAAAGTAATGAATTAACGAATTAGTGAATTTATGTATTTATGAATTAATTTATTAATAATAATGTGTGTTATTAATTTAATTAATTATTGAATTAAAGAATAAGTGTATTTATAAAATAATGAATTAATGAACTAATGAATTAATTTATTAATGAATTAATTAATTAGTGAACTAAAGAATAACTTATGTAATGAATTAATGAATTATTGAATTAATGTATTATTGAATTAATTAAATATTGAATAAAAAGTAAATAAATAAAGGAATTAATAATTTAATGAATTAATGAATTATTGTATTTAAACTTTAACGAATTACTGCTTAAAAATTGATAACGTAATGTATTAACGAATTAATGAATTAATGAATTAATGAATTAATGAATTAATGAATTATTGAATTAATGAATTAATGAATTAATGAATTAATGAATAAATGAATTAATGAATTAATGAATTAATGAATTAATGAATTAATGAATTAATGAATTAATGAATTAATGAATTAATGAATTAATGAATTAATGAATTAATGAATTAATGAATTAATGAATAAATGAAGTAATGAATTAACGAATTAATGAATTATTGAATTAATTTATTAATGATTTAAAGAATTAATAAATTAACGTATTAATAATTTAACGTATTAATAAGTTAATGAATTAATAAATTAATAAATAAATGAATTAAAGAATAATTATATTTAAATTTTAACGAATGACTGCTTAAAAGTTTGTAAAGTAATGAATTAACGAATTAGTGAAATTATATATTTAAGAATTAATTTACTATACATTTAATGTGTTATTGAATTAATAAATTATTGAATTAAAAAATATTGAATTAATGAAATTATATATTTATGAATTAATCTATCTATGATTTAATGTATTACTAATTTTATCATATAAAAGCATGAATTAGTTGATTAATAAATTAACGAAATAATGAATTAATGAATTAATGAATTAATGAAATAAATGAATTAATGAATTAATGAATTAATGAATTAATGAATTACTGAAATAATGACTTAATGAATAATTGAATTAATGTAATAATGAATTAATGACTTAATGAATTAATGAATTAATGAATTAATGAATTAATGAATTTATGATATAATGAGCTAATGAATTAATTAATTATTTTGATAATGTATTATTGAATTAATGGATTATTGAATTAATAAATTAATGATTTAATGAATTAATAAATTAGCGAATTAATAAATTAATGAATTAATAAATAAATAAATAAATGGATTAATGAATTAATAAATTAATGAATTAATGAATTAAATTATGAATGTATTAATGAGTAAATGAGGGAATTAATTAATTATATCATAATTAAATGATTTAATGAATAAATTAATTGCTGAGTAAAGGAGTTATTGTAATCAAACATTCACAAATTGCTAAACAAAAAATTGGTGAACTAATGAATAAAAGAATTAATGAAATTAAAAATTTATGAATTATCCTGTTTATGATTTAATATATTAATAATTTTAACAAATATTGAATTAATGAATTAGTAAATTAAGAAAATAATGAATTTATGAATTAATAAATTAGTGAATTAATGATTTAATGAATTAATTATTTAATGAAATAATGAATCAATAAATTAATGAATTAATGAATTAATGAAATAATGAATTAATGAATTAATGAATTAATGAATTAATGAATTAATGAATTAATGAATTAATGAATTAATGAATTAATGAATTAATGAATTAATGAATTAATGAATTAATGAATTATTGAATTAATGAATTATTGAATTAATGAATTAATGAATTAATGAATTAATGAATTAATGAATTAATGAATTAATGAATTAATGAAGTAATGAATTAATAAATTAAAGAATTAATGAATTATTTAGTAAATTAATTATTGAATTAATGAATTATTGAATTAATTTATTAATGATTTTATAATTTATTAAATTAACGTATTAATAAAATAATGAATTAATAAATTAATAAATTAATGAAATAAGGAATAATTGTATTTAAACTTTAACGAATTACTGCTTAAAAATTGTTAAAGTAATGAATTAACGAATTAATCAAATTATTTATTTATGAATTAATTTACTAACCATTTAATTTGTTATTGAATTAATAAATTATTGAATTAAAAAAATATTGAATTAATGAGTTAGTGAATTAATAAAATAATGAATTAATGAACAAATGAATTAATGAATTAATGAATTAATAAATTAACGAATTAATGATTTAATGAATAATGAACTAATGAATAAGGGAGATAAGGTATTAATGAATTACTGAATTAATGATTTATTAAATAAATGAATTATTGAATAATTAAATAAATAAATTTAATGAATTAATAAATTAATGAATTAATGAATTAATGAATTAATAAATTAATTAATTAAAGAATTATTGTATTTAAACTTTAACGAATTACTGCTTAATAATTAATAAAGTAATGAATGAACGAGTTAGTGAAATTATGAATATATGAATTAACTTATTAATAATTTAGTTTGTTCTTGAATTAATTAATTAAAGAATTAGTGTATTTATAAAATAATGAATTGATGAAATAATGAATTAATTTATTAATTAATTAATGAATAAGTGAACTAACGAATAACTTATGCAATGTGTTAATGAATTATTGAATTAATGAATTATTGAATAAATAAATTATTGAATAAAAAATAAATAAATAAATGAATTAATAAAATAATGACTTAATGAATTATTTTATTTAAACTTTAGCGAATAACTGCTTAAAAATTGGTGAAGTAATGAATTAACGAATTAGTGAAATTATGTATGTATGAATTAATTTACTAATCATTTAATATGTTTTTGAATTAATAAATTATTGAATTAAAAAAATATTGAATTAATTAATTAGTGAATTAATAAAATAATGAATTAATGAACAAATGAATTAATGAATTAATGAATTAATGAATTAACGAATTAATGATTTAATGAATAATGAACTAATGCATAAGAGAGATAAGGTATTAATGAATTACTGAATTAATGATTTATTAAATTAATGAATTATTGAATTAATAAATTAATAATTTAATGAATTAATAAGTTAATGAATTAATGAATTAATGAATTACTAAATTAATGAATTAAAGAATTATTGTATTTAAACTTTAACGAATTACTGCTTAATAATTAATAAAGTAATGAATGAACGAGTTAGAGAAATTATGAATATATGAATTAACTTATTAATAATTTAGTTTGTTATTGAATTAATTAATTATTGAATTAAAGAATAAGTGTATTAATAAAATAATGAATTGATGAACTAATGAATTAATTTATTAATGAATTAATGAATAAGTGAACTAACGAATAACTTATGTAATGAATTAATGAATTATTGAATTAATGAATTATTGAATTAATAAATTAATGAATAAATGAATAAATGAATTAATAAATTAATGAATTAATGAATTATTGTATTTAAACTTTAACGAATTACTGCTTAAAAATTGGTAAAGTAATGAATTAATGAATTAATGAATTAATGAATTAATGAATTAATGAATTAATGAATTAATGAATTAATGAAATAATGAATTAATGAATTAATGAACTAGTGAATTAATGAATTATTGAATTAATGAATTAATGAATTAATGAATTAATGAATTAATGAATTAATGAATTAATGAATTAATGAACAATTGAATTAATGAATTAATGAATTAATGAATTAATGAATTAATGAATTAATGAATTAATGAATTAATGAATTAATGAATTAATGAATTAATGAATTAATGAATTGATGAATTAATGAATTAGTGAATTAATGAATTAATGAACTAATGAATTTATAAGTTAATGAATTAAGGAATTAACGTATTTAAACTTTAATGAATTACTGCTTAAAAATTCATAAAGTTATGAATGAAGGAATTAATGAAATTATGAATTTATGAATTAATTTATTAATGATTTAATGTAGTATTGAATTAATGAATTATGGAATTAATGAATTAATGAATTAATGAAATAATGAATTAATGAATTAATGAATTGATGAATTAATGCATTAATGAATTAATGAATTAATGAATTATTGAATAATTGAATTAATGAATTAATGAATTAATGAATTAATGAATTAACGAATTAATGAATTATTGAAATAATTTATTAATGAATTAAAGAATTAATAAATTACAGTATTAAATTATTAATGAATTAATAAATTAATAAATTAATGAATTAAGGAATAATTATATTTAAACTTTAACGAATTACTGCTTAAAAATTGGTAAATTAATGAATTAACGAATTAGTGAAATTATGTATTTATGAATTAATTTACTAACCATTTAATGTGTTATTGAATTAATAAATTATTGAATTAAAAAATATTGAATTAATGAAATTATATATTTATGAATTAATCTATTTATGATTTAATGTATTAATAATTTTATCAAATGAAAGCATGAATTAGTTGATTAATAAATAAACGAAATAATGAATTAATGAATTAATGAATTAATAAATTACTGAATTAATGAATTAATGAAATAATGAATTAAAGGATTATTGAATTAATGAATTAATGTATTAATGAATTAATGAATTAATGAATTAATGTATTAATGAATTAATGAATTAATGAATAAATGAATTAATAAATAAAAGAATTAATGAATTAATGTATTAATGAATTGATGAATTACTGAATTAATGTGTTTATGACATAATGAGCTAATAAATAAATTAATTATTTATTAAATGTATTATTGAATTAATGGATTATTGAATTAATAAATTAATGTTATATTGAATTAATAAATTAACGAATTAATAAATTAATGAATTAATAAATAAATAAGTTAATGGATTACTGAATTAATAAATTAATGAATTAATGAATTAAACAATAAATGTTTTAATGAGTTAGTGAATTAAAGAATATATTATATCATAATTAAATGAATTAGTGAATAAATAAATTGCTGAGTAAAGGAGTTTTGTAATCAAACATTCTTAAATTGCTGTTCAAAAAATTGATGAACTAATGAATAAAAGAATTAATGAAATTATAAATTTATGAATTAATCTATTTATGATTTAATGTATTAATAATTTTACCAACTATTGAATTAATGAATTAGTGAATTAAGAAAATAATGAATTTATGAATTTAAAAAATAGTGAGTTAATGATTTAATGAATTAAATATTTAATGCAATAGTTAATAATAAATTAATGAATTAATGAAATAATGAATTAATGAGTTAATGAATTAGTGAATTAATGAATTAATGGATTATTGAATTAATGCATTAATGAATAAATGAATCTATAAATTAATGAATTATTGAAATAATGAAATAATGAATTAAGGAATTAATCAAATAGTGAATTAATGAATTAATGGATTATTGAATTAATGAATTAATGATTTAATGAAATAATGAATTAATAAATTAATGAATTAATGAATTAATGAATTAATGAATTAATGAATTAATGAATTAATGAATAATGAATTAATGAATTAGAGATTAAGGAAATTAATGAATTAAAGAATTAATGAATTATTTAGTAAATAAATTATTGAATTAATGAATTATTGAATTAATTTATTAATGATTTAATGAATTAATAAATTAACGTATTAATAAAATAATGAATTAATAAATTAATAAATTAATGAAATAAGGAATAATTGTATTTAAAATTTAACGAATTACTGCTTAAAAATTGTTAAAGTAATGAATTAACGAATTAGTCAAATTATGTATTTATGAATTAATTTACTAACCATTTAATTTGTTATTGAATTAATAAATTATTGAATTAAAAAATATTGAATTAATGAATTGGTGAAATAATAAAATAATGAATTAATGAACAAATGAATAAATGAATTAATGAATTAATGAACAAATGAATAAATGAATTAATGAATTAATGAATTAACGAATTAATGATTTAATGAATTTATTATTCAATGAAATAATGATTCAATGAATTAATGAATTAATGAATTAATGAAATAGTGAATTAATGAATTAATGAATTAATGAATTAATGAATTAATGGATTATTGAATTAATGAATTAATGAATTAATGAATTAATGAATTAATGAATTAATGAATTAATGAATTAATGAATTAATGAATTAATGAATAAATGAATTAATGAATTAATGAATTAATGAATTAATGAATTAATGAATTAATGAATTAATGAATTAATGAATTAATGAATTAATGAATTAATGAATTAATGAATTAATGAATTAATGAATTATTGAATTAATTTATTAATGAATTAAAGAATTAATAAATTAACGTATTAATAAATTAATGAATTAATAAATTAATAAATAAATGAATTAAGGAATAATTATATTTAAAATTTAACGAATTACTGCTTAAAAATTGGTAAAGTAATGAATTAACGAATTAGTGAAATTATGTATTTATGAATTAATTTACTAAACATTTAATGTGTTATTGAATTAATAAATTATTGAATTAAAAAATATTGAATTAATGAAATTATATATTTATGAATTAATCTATTTATGATTTAATGTATTAATAATTTTATCAAATGAAAGCATGAATTAGTTGATTAATAAATTAACGAAATAATGAATTAATGAATTAATGAATTAATAAATTACTGAATTAATGAATTAATGAACTAATGAATTAATGGATTATTGAATTAATGAATTAATGTATTAATGAATTAATGAATTACTGAATAAATGAATTAATGAATTAATGAATTAATGAATTAATGAATTAATGAATTAATGAATTAATGAATTAATGAATTAATGAATTAATAATTAAAAGAATTAATGAATTAATGAATTAATGAATTAATGAATTAATGAATTAATGAATTTATGATATAATGAGCTAATGAATTAATTAATTATTTTGTAAATGTATTATTGAATTAATGAATTATTGAATTAATAAATTAATGATTTAATGAATTAATAAATTAACGAATTAATAAATTAATGAATTAATAAATAAATAAATTAATGGATTAATGAATTAATAAATTAATGAATTAATGAATTAAAGAATGAATGTATTAATGAGTTAGTGAATTAATGAATTAATTAAATCATAATTAAATGAATTAATGAATAAATAAATTGCTGAGTAAAGGAGATATTGTAATCAAACATTATCAAATTGCTAAACAAAAAATTGATGAACAAATGAATAAAAGAATTAATGAAATTATAAATTTATGAATTAATCTATTTATGATTTAATGTATTAATAATTTTATCAAATATTGAATTAATGAATTAGTGAATTAAGAAAATAATGAATTTATGAATTAATAAATTAGTGAATTAATGATTTAATGAATTAAATATTTAATGAAATAATGAATCAATAAATTAATGAATTAATGAATTAATGAATTAATGAATTAATGAATTAATGAATTAATCAATTAATGAATTAATGAATTAATGAATTAATGAATTAATGAATTAATGAATTAATGAATTAATGAATTAATGAATTAATGAATTAATGAATTAATCAATTAATGAATTAATGAATTTATGGATTATTGAATTAATGAATTAATGAATTAATGAATTAATGAATTAATGAATTAATGAATTAATGAATAATGAATTAATGAATTAATGACTTAATGAATTAATGACTTAATGAATTAATGTATTAATGAATTAATGAATTAATGAATTAATGAATTAATGAATTAATGAATTAATGAATTAATGAATTAATGAATTAATGAATTAATGATTAAAAATTAATGAATTAATGAATTAATAAATTAATGAATTAATGAATTAATAAATTAATGAATTAAGGAATAATTGTATTTAAAATTTAACGAATTACTGCATAAAATTGGTAAAGTAATGAATTAACGAATTTGTGAAATTATGTATTTATGAATTAATTTACTAATGCATTAATGTGTTATTGAATTAATAATTAATGAATTAAAAAATATTGAATAAATGAATTATGATATTTATGAATTAATGCTATTAATGATTTAATGAATTTATGAATTTTAACTGAAAATGAATTAATGAATTAATGAATTAATGAATTAATGAATTAATGAATTAATGAATTAATGAATTAATGAATTAATGAATTAATGAATTAATGAATTAATGAATTAATGAATTAATGAATTAATGAATTAATGAATTAATGAATTAATGAATTAATGAATTAATGAATTAATGAATTAATGAATTAATGAATTAATGAATTAATGAATTAATGAATTAATGAATTAATGAATTAATGAATTAATGAATTAATGAATTAATGAATTAATGAATTAATGAATTAATGAATTAATGAATTAATGAATTAATGAATTAATGAATTAATGAATTAATGAATTAATGAATTAATGAATTAATGAATTAATGAATTAATGAATTAATGAATTAATGAATTAATGAATTAATGAATTAATAAATTAATGAATTAATGAATTAATGAAATAATGAATTAATGAATTAATGAATTAATGAATTAATGAATTAATGAATTAATGAATTAATGAATTAATGAATTAATGAATTAATGAATTAATGAATTAATGAATTAATGAATTAATGAATTAATGAATTAATGAATTAATGAATTAATGAATTAATGAATTAATGAATTAATGAATTAATGAATTAATGAATTAATGAATTAATGAATTAATGAATTAATGAATTAATGAATTAATGAATTAATGAATTAATGAATTAATGAATTAATGAATTAATGAATTAATGAATTAATGAATTAATGAATTTAATGAATTAATGAATTAATGAATTAATGAATTAATGAATTAATGAATTAATGAATTAATGAATTAATGAAATAATGAATTAATGAATAAATGAATAAATGAATTAATGAATTAATGAATTAATGAATTAATGAATTAATGAATTAATGAATTAATGAATTAATGAATTAATGAATTAATGAATTAATGAATTAATGAATTAATGAATTAATGAATTAATGAATTAATGAATTAATGAATTAATGAATTAATGAATTAATGAATTAATGAATTAATGAATTAATGAATTAATGAATTAATGAATTAATGAATTAATGAATTAATGAATTAATGAATTAATGAATTAATGAATTAATGAATTAATGAATTAATGAATTAATGAATTAATGAATTAATGAATTAATGAATTAATGAATTAATGAATTAATGAATTAATGAATTAATGAATTAATGAATTAATGAATTAATGAATTAATGAATTAATGAATTAATGAATTAATGAATTAATGAATTAATGAATTAATGAATTAATGAATTAATGAATTAATGAATTAATGAATTAATGAATTAATGAATTAATGAATTAATGAATTAATGAATTAATGAATTAATGAATTAATGAATTAATGAATTAATGAATTAATGAATTAATGAATTAATGAATTAATGAATTAATGAATTAATGAATTAATGAATTAATGAATTAATGAATTAATGAATTAATGAATTAATGAATTAATGAATTAATGAATTAATGAATTAATGAATTAATGAATTAATGAATTAATGAATTAATGAATTAATGAATTAATGAATTAATGAATTAATGAATTAATGAATTAATGAATTAATGAATTAATGAATTAATGAATTAATGAATTAATGAATTAATGAATTAATGAATTAATGAATTAATGAATTAATGAATTAATGAATTAATGAATTAATGAATTAATGAATTAATGAATTAATGAATTAATGAATTAATGAATTAATGAATTAATGAATTAATGAATTAATGAATTAATGAATTAATGAATTAATGAATTAATGAATTAATGAATTAATGAATTAATGAATTAATGAATTAATGAATTAATGAATTAATGAATTAATGAATTAATGAATTAATGAATTAATGAATTAATGAATTAATGAATTAATGAATTAATGAATTAATGAATTAATGAATTAATGAATTAATGAATTAATGAATTAATGAATTAATGAATTAATGAATTAATGAATTAATGAATTAATGAATTAATGAATTAATGAATTAATGAATTAATGAATTAATGAATTAATGAATTAATGAATTAATGAATTAATGAATTAATGAATTAATGAATTAATGAATTAATGAATTAATGAATTAATGAATTAATGAATTAATGAATTAATGAATTAATGAATTAATGAATTAATGAATTAATGAATTAATGAATTAATGAATTAATGAATTAATGAATTAATGAATTAATGAATTAATGAATTAATGAATTAATGAATTAATGAATTAATGAATTAATGAATTAATGAATTAATGAATTAATGAATTAATGAATTAATGAATTAATGAATTAATGAATTAATGAATTAATGAATTAATGAATTAATGAATTAATGAATTAATGAATTAATGAATTAATGAATTAATGAATTAATGAATTAATGAATTAATGAATTAATGAATTAATGAATTAATGAATTAATGAATTAATGAATTAATGAATTAATGAATTAATGAATTAATGAATTAATGAATTAATGAATTAATGAATTAATGAATTAATGAATTAATGAATTAATGAATTAATGAATTAATGAATTAATGAATTAATGAATTAATGAATTAATGAATTAATGAATTAATGAATTAATGAATTAATGAATTAATGAATTAATGAATTAATGAATTAATGAATTAATGAATTAATGAATTAATGAATTAATGAATTAATGAATTAATGAATTAATGAATTAATGAATTAATGAATTAATGAATTAATGAATTAATGAATTAATGAATTAATGAATTAATGAATTAATGAATTAATGAATTAATGAATTAATGAATTAATGAATTAATGAATTAATGAATTAATGAATTAATGAATTAATGAATTAATGAATTAATGAATTAATGAATTAATGAATTAATGAATTAATGAATTAATGAATTAATGAATTAATGAATTAATGAATTAATGAATTAATGAATTAATGAATTAATGAATTAATGAATTAATGAATTAATGAATTAATGAATTAATGAATTAATGAATTAATGAATTAATGAATTAATGAATTAATGAATTAATGAATTAATGAATTAATGAATTAATGAATTAATGAATTAATGAATTAATGAATTAATGAATTAATGAATTAATGAATTAATGAATTAATGAATTAATGAATTAATGAATTAATGAATTAATGAATTAATGAATTAATGAATTAATGAATTAATGAATTAATGAATTAATGAATTAATGAATTAATGAATTAATGAATTAATGAATTAATGAATTAATGAATTAATGAATTAATGAATTAATGAATTAATGAATTAATGAATTAATGAATTAATGAATTAATGAATTAATGAATTAATGAATTAATGAATTAATGAATTAATGAATTAATGAATTAATGAATTAATGAATTAATGAATTAATGAATTAATGAATTAATGAATTAATGAATTAATGAATTAATGAATTAATGAATTAATGAATTAATGAATTAATGAATTAATGAATTAATGAATTAATGAATTAATGAATTAATGAATTAATGAATTAATGAATTAATGAATTAATGAATTAATGAATTAATGAATTAATGAATTAATGAATTAATGAATTAATGAATTAATGAATTAATGAATTAATGAATTAATGAATTAATGAATTAATGAATTAATGAATTAATGAATTAATGAATTAATGAATTAATGAATTAATGAATTAATGAATTAATGAATTAATGAATTAATGAATTAATGAATTAATGAATTAATGAATTAATGAATTAATGAATTAATGAATTAATGAATTAATGAATTAATGAATTAATGAATTAATGAATTAATGAATTAATGAATTAATGAATTAATGAATTAATGAATTAATGAATTAATGAATTAATGAATTAATGAATTAATGAATTAATGAATTAATGAATTAATGAATTAATGAATTAATGAATTAATGAATTAATGAATTAATGAATTAATGAATTAATGAATTAATGAATTAATGAATTAATGAATTAATGAATTAATGAATTAATGAATTAATGAATTAATGAATTAATGAATTAATGAATTAATGAATTAATGAATTAATGAATTAATGAATTAATGAATTAATGAATTAATGAATTAATGAATTAATGAATTAATGAATTAATGAATTAATGAATTAATGAATTAATGAATTAATGAATTAATGAATTAATGAATTAATGAATTAATGAATTAATGAATTAATGAATTAATGAATTAATGAATTAATGAATTAATGAATTAATGAATTAATGAATTAATGAATTAATGAATTAATGAATTAATGAATTAATGAATTAATGAATTAATGAATTAATGAATTAATGAATTAATGAATTAATGAATTAATGAATTAATGAATTAATGAATTAATGAATTAATGAATTAATGAATTAATGAATTAATGAATTAATGAATTAATGAATTAATGAATTAATGAATTAATGAATTAATGAATTAATGAATTAATGAATTAATGAATTAATGAATTAATGAATTAATGAATTAATGAATTAATGAATTAATGAATTAATGAATTAATGAATTAATGAATTAATGAATTAATGAATTAATGAATTAATGAATTAATGAATTAATGAATTAATGAATTAATGAATTAATGAATTAATGAATTAATGAATTAATGAATTAATGAATTAATGAATTAATGAATTAATGAATTAATGAATTAATGAATTAATGAATTAATGAATTAATGAATTAATGAATTAATGAATTAATGAATTAATGAATTAATGAATTAATGAATTAATGAATTAATGAATTAATGAATTAATGAATTAATGAATTAATGAATTAATGAATTAATGAATTAATGAATTAATGAATTAATGAATTAATGAATTAATGAATTAATGAATTAAAGAATTAATGAATAAATGAATAAATGAATTAATTAATTAATGAATTAATGAATTAATGAATTAATGAAATGATGAATAAATAAATTAATGAATTAAAGTTTTAATGAATTAATGAATTAAAGAATAAATGAATTAATGAATTAATGAATTAATGAATTAATGAATAATTGCATTAACGAATTAATGAATTAATGAATTAATGAATTAATGAATTAATGAATAAATGAAGTAATGAATTAATTAAGTAATGAATTAATGAATAAATGAATTAATGAATTAATGAATTAATGAATTAATGAATTAATGAATTAATGAATTAATGAATTAATGAATTAATGAATTAATGAGTTAATGAATTAATGTATTAATGAATTAATGAATTATTGAATTAATGAATTAATGAATTAATGAATTAATGAATTAATGAATTAATGAATTTATGAATTAATGAAATAATGAATTAAAGAATTAATAAATTAATGAATTAATGAATTATTATATTAATCAATTAATGAGTTAATGTAATTAAGAATTAATGAATTAATGAATTAAGGAATAAAGGAATTAAGGAAATAATGAATTTATGAATTAATTAATTAATGTATTATTTAATTAATGAATTAGTGAACTAAGGATTTAATGATATAAAAATTAATGAATTACTGAATTAGTGAATTATAGAATTAATGAATTAATGCATTACTGATTTAATGAATTAAAAAAATTACTGAATTAAGGATTAAATGACATAATGAATTAATGAATAGATGAATTTATCATATCGTGAATTAATTACTTCATGTAATATTGAATAAATTATAAAAAGAATTAATGAATTAATGATTAAGAAAATAATGTAGTAATGAATTAATGAATTAATGAATTAATGAATTAATGAATTAATGAATAATGAATTAATGAATTAATGAATAAATAAATTACTGAATTAAGGAATAATTCACATAAGAAATTAATGAATAGATGAATTTATCATATCGTGAATTAATTACTTCATGTAATATTGAAGCAATTATAAAAAGAATTAATGAATTAATGAAATAATGAATTAACGAAATAATACATTAATGAATTAATGAATTAATGAAATAATGAATGAAAGAATTAATAAATTAATGAACTAATGAATTAATGCATTATTATATTAATGAATTAATGAGTTAATGTAATTAAGAATTAAGGAATTAAGGAAATAATGAATTAATGAATTAACGAATTAACGAATTAATGAATTAATGAATTAATGAATTAATGAATTAATGAATTAATGAATTAATGATATTAGTGAATTAATGAATTACTGATTTAATGAATTAATGAATTAACGAATTAGTGAATTAATGAATTAATGAATTAATGCATTACTGATTTAATGAATAAAAAAATTACTGAATTAAGGATTAAATGACATAATGAATTAATGAATAGATGAATTTATCATATCGTGAATTAATTACTTCATGTAATATTGAATAAATTATAAAAAGAATTAATGAATTAATGAATTAGGAAAATAATGAAGTAATGAATTAATGAATTAATGAATTTCTAAAATTAATGAATTATTTAATTAATGAATTAATGAATTAATGAATCAATGAATAATGAATTAATGAATTAATGAATTAATGAATTAGTGAGTTAATGATTTAAGGATTTAATGAATTAATGAATTAGTATATTAATGCATTAATGAATTATTGAATTAATGAATTAATGAATTAGTAAACTAATGATTTAATGATATAATGAATTAATGATATAACGAATTAATGAATTAATGAATTAATGAATTAATGAATTAATGAATTAATGAATTAATGAATTAATGAATTAATGAATTAATGAATTAATTAATTGAGGAATTAATGAATTAATGAATTAATGAATAAATAAATTAATGTATTAATGATCTAATAAATTAATGAATTAATGATTTAAAGAATGAATGTATTAATGAGTTAGTGAATTAATGAATTATTTCAATCATAATTAAATGAAATAATGAATAAATAATTTGCTGAGTAAAGGATTTATTGCAATCAACCATTCACAAATTGCTAAACAAATAATTGGTGAACTAATGAATAAATAAATAATGAAATTATAAATTTAGCAATTGCTCTATTTATGATTTAATGCATTAATAATTTTATCAAATACTGAATTAATGAATAAGTGAATTAAACAAATAATGAATTTATGAATTAATAAATTAGTGAATTAGTGATTCAATGAATTAATTATTTAATGAAATAATGAATCAATAAATAAATGAGTTAAGGAATTAATTATTTAACGAAATAATGAATCAATGAATCAGTGAATTAATGAATTAATGAAATAATGAATTAATGAATTAATGAATTTATGATATAATGAACTAATGAATTAATGAATTATTTAGTAAATGAATTATTGAATTAATGAATTATTGAATTAATTAATTAATGATTTAATGAATTTATAAATTAACGAATTAATAAATTAATGAATTAATGAATAAATTAATTAATGTATCAATGAACTAATAAATTAATGAATTAATTAATTAAAGAATGAATGTATTAATGTTCTAGTGTATTAATGAATTATTTAAATCATAATTAAATGAATTAATGAATAAATAAATTGCTGAGTAAAGGATTTATTGTAATCAAACTTTCAAAAATTGCTAAACAAAAATTGATGAACTAATGAATAAAAGAATTAATGAAATTATAAATATAGGAATTTCTCTATTTCTGATTTAATATATTATAAATTTTATGAAATACTGAATTAATGAATTATTGAATTAATTATTTAATGAAATAATGAATCAATGAATTAATGAATTAATTATTTAACGAAATAATGAATCATTGAATTAATGAATTAATGAATTACTGAATTAATGAATTAGTGAATTAATGAATTATTGGATTATTGAATTAATGAATTAATGAATTAAAGAATTAATGAATTAATGAATTTATGAATTAATCTATTTATGATTTAATGTATTAATAATTTTATCAAATATTAAATTAATGAATTAGTGAATTAACAAAATAATGAATTTATGAATTGATAAATTAGTGAATTAATTATTTAATGAAATAATGAATAAAAGAATTAATGATTTAATGATTTAATGATTTAATGAATTAATGAATTAATGAATTAATGAATTAATGAATTAATGAATTAATGAATTAATGAATTAATGAATTAATGAATTAATGAATTAATGAATTAATGAATTAATGAATTAATGAATTAATGAATTAATGAATTAATGAATTAATGAATTAATGAATTAATGAATTAGTGAATTCATGAATTAATGAATTAATGAATTAATGAATTAATGAATTAATGAATTAATGAATTAATGAATTAATGAATTAATGAATTAATGAATTAATGAATTAATGAATTAATGAATTAATGTATTAATGCATTAATGAATTAGTGAATTAATGAATTAATGAATTAATGAATTAATGAATTAATGAATTAATGAATTTTAGAATTAATGAATTAATGAATTAATGAATTAATGAATTAATGAATTAATGAATTAATGAATTATTTAATTAATGAATAATTGAATTAATGAATTTATGGATTATTGAATTAATGAATTAATGAATTAATGAATTAATGAATTAATGAATTAATGAATTAATGAATTAATGAATTAATGAATTAATGAATTAAGGAATTAATGAATTAATGAATTTATGATATAATGAGCTAATGAATTAATTAATTATTTAGTAAATGAATTATTGATTTAATGTATTATTGAATTAATAAATTAATGATTTAATGAATTAATAAATTAACGAATAAATAAATTAATGAATTAATAAATAAATTAATTAATGGATTAATGAATTAATAAATTAATAAATTAATGAATTAAAGAATGAAGGTATTAATGAGTTAGTGAATAAATTAATTAAATATATAATAATTAAATGATTTAAATAATAAATAAATTGCTGAATAAAGGAGTTATTGTAATCAAACATTCACAAATTGCTAAACAAAAAATTGATGAACTAATGAATAAAAGAAATTTATGATTTAATGTATTAATAATTTTATCAAATATTGAATTAATGAATTAGTGAATTAACAAAATAATGAATTTATGAATTAATAAAGTATTGAAATAAGGATTTAATGAATTAATTAATTAATGAAATAATGAATCAATGAATTAATGAATTAATGAATTAATGAATTAATGAATAAATGCATTAACGATATTAGTGAATTAATGACTTAATGGATTATTGAATTAATGAATTAATGAATTATTGAATTAATGAATTAATTTATTAATGATTTAATGAATAATAAATTAACGAATTGATAAATTAATGAATTAATAAATTAATAAATTAATGAATTAGGGAATAATTGTATTTAAAATTTAACGAATTACTGCTTAAAAATTGTTAAAGTAATGAATTAACGTATTAGTGAAATTTTATATTTATGATTTAATTTACTAAACATTTAATTTGTTATTGAATAAATAAATTATTAAATAAAAAAAATATTGAATTAATAAATTAGTGAATTAATAAAATAATGAATTAATGATCAAATGATTTAATGAATTAATGAATTAATGAATTAAAGAATTAATGATTTAATAAATAATGAACTAATGAATAAGGGAGATAAGGTATTAATGAATTATTGAATTAATGATTTATTAAATTAATGAATTATTGAATTAATAAATTAATAATTTAATGAATTAATAAATTAATGAATTACTAAATTAATGAATTAAAGAATTATTGTATTTAAAATTTAACGAAATACTGCTTAAAAATTAATAGAGAAATGAATGAGCGAATTAAAGAAATTATGAATTTATGAATTAACTTATTAATAATTTAGTGTGTTATTGAAATAATTAATTATTGAATTAAAGAATAAGTGTATTAATAAAATAATGAATTGATGATTTTATCAAATATTGAATTAATGAATTAGTGAATTAACAAAATAATGAATTTATGAATTAATAAAGTATTCAAAATAAGGATTTAATAAATTAATTATTTAATGAAATAATGAATCATGGAATTAATGAAATAATGAATTAATGAATTAATGGATTATTGTATTTATGAATTAATGAATTAATGAATTAATGAAATAATGAATTAATGAATTAATGAATTAATGAATTAATGAATTAATGAATAAAGGAATTAATGAATTATTGAATTAATTTATTAATGATTTAATGAATTAATAAGTTAACGTATTAATAAATTAATGAATTAATAAATTAATAAAATAATGAACTGAGGAATAATTGTATTTAAAATTTAACAAATTACTGCTTTAAATTGGATAAAGTAATGAATTAACGTATTAGTAAAATTATGTATTTATAAATTAATTTACTAACCATTTAATGTCTTATTGTATTAATAAATAATAAAATTTAAAAAATATTGAATTAACGAAATTATAAATTTAAGAATTAATCTATTTATGATTTAATGTATTAATAATTTTATCAAATAATGAATTAATGAATTAGTGAATTAACAAAATAATGAATTTATGAATTGATAAATTAGTGAATTAATGATTTAATGAATTTATTATTTAATGAAATATTAAATCAATGAATTTGTGGATTAATGAATTAATGAATTAATGAATTAATGAATTAATGAATTAATAAATTAATGAATTAATGAATTAATGAATTAATAAATTAATGTATTAATGAAATAATGAATAAATGAATAAATGAATTAATGAATAAATGAAATAATGAACTAATGAATTAATGAATTAATGAATTAATGAATTATTGGGTTAATGAGTTTTTGAATTAATGAATTAATGATTTAGAGAATTAATGAACTAATGAATGAAGGAGGTAACGTATTATTGAATTACTAAATTAATGATTTAATAATTTTATGAATTAATGAATTAAAAAATTAATAATTTAATGAATTAAAAAGTTAATGAATTAATAAATTAATGAGGTAGTAATTTAATGAATTAAGGAATTATTGTATTTAAACTTTAAAGAATTACAGCTTAAAATTGATAAAGTAATGAATTAACGAATTAATGACATTATGAATTATTGAATTAATTTATTAATGATTTTATGTGCTAGTGAGTTAATGAATTATTGAATTAATGAATTAGTGAATTTAAGAAATAATGAATTAATGAATTAATGACTTAATGATTTAATGAATAAATGAATTAATGAATCAATAAAATTATGATATAATGAGGTAATGAATTAATTAATTATTTAGTAAATGAAATATTGAATTAATGAATTATTGAATTAATAATTTAATGATTTAATGAATTAATAAATTAACGAATAAATAAATTAATGAATTAATAAATAAATTAATTAATTAATTAATGAATTAATAAGTTAATTAATTAATGAATTAAAGAATGAATGTTTTAATGAGTTAGTGAATTAATGAATTAATTAGATCATAATTAAATGAATTAATGAATAAATAAATTGCCGAGTAAAGGAGTTAATGTAATCAAACATTCACAAATTGCTAATCTGAAAATTGATGAACTAATGAATAAAAGAAATTTATGATGTAATGTATGAATAATTTTATCAAATATTGAATTAATGAATTAGTGAATTAACAAAATAATGAATTTATGAGTTAATAAAGTATTGAAATAAGGATTTAATGAATTAATTGATTAATGAAATAATGAATCAATGAATTAATGAATTAATGAATTAATGAATTAATGAATAAATGAATTAATGAATTAGTGAATCAATGAATTAATGGATTATTGAATTAATGAATTAATGAATTATTGAATTAATGAATTAATTTATTAATGATTTAATGAATAATAAATTAACGTATTAATAAATTAATGAACTAATAAATTAATAAATTAATGAATTAGGGTAAAATTGTATTTAAAATTTAACGAATTACTGCTTAAAAATTGGTAAAGTAATGAAATAACGAATTAGTGAAATTATGTATTTATGATTTAATTTACTAAACATTTAATTTGTTATTGAATAAATAAATTATTAAATAAAAAAAATATTGAATTAATGAATTAGTGAATTAATAAAATAATGAATTAATGAACAAATGAATTAACGAATTAATGAATTAATGAATTAAAGATTTAATGATTTAATAAATAATGAACTAATGAATAAGGGAGATAAGGTAATACTGAATTATTGAATTAATGATATATTAAATTAATGAATTATTGAATTAATAAATTAATAATTTAATGAATTAGTAAACTAATGAATTACTAAATAAATGAATTAAAGAATTATTGTTTTTAAAATATAACGAAATACCACTTAAAAATTAATTGAGTAATGAATGAGCGAGTTAAAGAAATTATAAATTTATGAATTAACTTATTAATAATTTAGTGTGCTTTTGATTTAATTAATTATTGAATTAATGAATTAGTGATTTTATCAAATATTGAATTAATGAATTAGTGAATTAACAAAATAATGAATTTATGAATTAATAAAGTATTCAAAATAAGGATTTAATAAATTAATTATTTAATGAAATAATGAATCAATGAATTAATGAAATAATGAATTAATGAATTAATGAATTAATGAATTAATGAATTAATGAATTATTGAATTAACGAATTAATGAATTGATGAATTAATGAATTAATAATTTAATAAATTATTGAATAAATGAATTAAGGAATTAATGAATTAATAAATAATGAATTATCTAGTAACTGAGATTTTGAATTAATGAATTATGGAATTAATAAATTAATGAATTAATTAATTAATGTATTAAAGAATGAATGTATTAATGGGTTAGTGAATTAATGAATTAATGAATTCATAAGTTAAAAAATTATTGAATAAATAAATTGCTGATTAATGGAATTATTGTAATTAAAAATTAACAAATTACTACACAAAAAATTAATGAAGTAATGAATAAAAGATTTAATGAAATTATGAATTTATGAATTAATCCATTTATGATTAAATGTTTTTATAATTTAATGAAATATTGAATTAATGAATTAGTGAATTAATAATATATTGAATTTGAGAATTAATGAATTAGTAAATTAATGAATTAATGAATTAATTATTTAATGAAATAACGAATCACTGAATTAATGAATTAATGAATTATTGAATTAATGAATTAATGAATTAATGAATTAATGAATTAATGAATGAATGTATTAATGAGTTAGTGAATTAATGAATTAAAGAATTAATGAAATTATGATATAATGAACTAATGAATTAATGAATTATTTAGTAAATAAATTATTGAATTAATGAATTATTGAATTATTAAATTAATAATTTAATGAATTAATAATTTAACGAATAAATAAATTAATAAATTAATGAATTAAGGAATAATTGTATTTAAACTTTAACGAATTATGCTTAAAAATTGGTAAAGTAATGAATTAACGAATTAGTTAAATTATGTATTTATGAATTAATTTACTAACCATTTAATGTGTTATTGAATTAATAAATTATTGAATTAAAATAATTATTAATTAATGAAATTATAAATTTATGAATTAATCTATTTATGATTTAATGTATTAATAATTTTATCAAATATTGAATTAATGAATTAGTGAATTAAGAAAATAATGAATTTATGAATTAATAAATTAGTGAATTAATGATTTAATGAAATAATTATTTAATGAAATAATGAAACAATAAATTAATGATTTAATGAATTAATGAAATAATGAATTAATGAATTAATGAATTAATGAATTAATGAATTAATGAATTAATGAATTAATGAATTAATGAATAAATGAATTAATGAAATAATGAATTGATGAAATAATGAATTGAATTAATGAATTAAATATTGAATGATATAATAAATCACTGAATTAATGAATTAAAGAATTAATGAATTATTGAATTAATGACTTAAAACATTAATAAATTAGTGAATGAATGAATTATTGAATTAATAAATTAATGAATTAATGAATTAATGAATTAATGAAATAATTAATTAATGAATTAATGAATTAATGAATTAATGAATTAACGAATTAATGAATTAATGAATTAATGAATTAATGCATTCATAAATTAACGTATTAATAAATTCATGAATTAATAAATTAATAAATTAATGTATTAGGAATAATTGTATTTAAACTTTAACGAATTACTGTTTAAAAATTGGTAAAGTAATGAATTAACTAATTAGTGAAATTATGTATTTATGAATTAATTTAATAATCATTTAATGTGTTATTGAATTAATAATTATTGATTTAAAAAAATAATGAATTAATGAATTAGTGAATTAATAAATTAATGAATTAATGATCAAATGAATTAATGAACTAATGGATAACTGAATTTATGAATTATTGAATTAATGAATTAAAGAATTAATGAGTTACTGAATTAATGAGTTAATGAGTTAATGAATTAATGAATTAATGATTTAATGAATTTTTGAATTAATAAATTAATGAATTTATGATATAATGAACTAATGAATTAATGAATTATTTATTAAATGAATTACTGATTTAATGAATTATTGAATTAATAAATTAATGATTTAACGAATTTGTAAATTAACGAATTAATAAATTAATGAATCAATGAATAAATAAATTAATGTATCAATGAACTAATAAATTAATGAATTAATTAATTAAAGAATGAATGTATTAATGTTTTAGTGTATTAGTGAATTATTTAAATCATAATTAAATGAATTAATGAATAAATAATTTGCTGAGTAAAGGATTTATTGTAATCAAACTTTCAAAAATTGCTAAACAAAAATTGATGAACTAATGAATAAAAGAATTAATGAAATTATAAATATAGGAATTGCTCTATTTATGATTTAATGTATTATAAATTTTATGAAATACTGAATTAATGAATTATTGAATCAAACAAATAATGAATTTATGTATTAATAAATTAGTGAATTAATGATTTAATGAATTATTTATTTAATGAAATAATGAATCAATGAATTAATGAATTAATTATTTAACGAAATAATGAATCAATGAATTAATGAATTAATGAATTAATGAAATAATGAATTAATGAATTAATGAATTTATGATATAATGAACTAATGAATTAATGAATTATTTAGTAAATGAATTATTGAATTAATGAATTATTGAATTAACTAATTAATGATTTAATGAATTTATAAATTAACGAATTAATAAATTAATGAATTAATGAATAAATAAATTAATGTATCAATGAACTAATAAATTAATGAATTAATTAATTAAAGAATGAATGTATTAATGTTTTAGTGTATTAATGAATTATTTAAATCATAATTAAATGAATTAATGAATAAATAAATTGCTGAGTAAAGGATTTATTGTAATCAAACTTTCACAAATTGCTAAACAAAAATTGATGAACTAATGAATAAAAGAATTAATGAAATTATAAATATAGGAATTGCTCTATTTATGATTTAATGTATTAAAAATTTTATCAAATACTGAATTAATGAATTATTGAATTAATTATTTAATGAAATAATGAATCAATGAATTAATGAATTAATTATTTAACGAAATAATGAATCATTGAATTAATGAATTAATGAATTACTGAATTAATGAACTAGTGAATTAATGAATTATTGGATTATTGAATTAATGAATTAATGAATTAAAGAATTAATGAATTAATGAATTTATGAATTAATCTATTTATGATTTAATATATTAATAATTTTATCAAATATTAAATTAATGAATTAGTGACTTAACAAAATAATGAATTTAAGAATTGATAAATTAGTGAATTAATGATTTAATGAATTAATTATTTAATGAAATAATTAATCAATGAATAAATGAATTAATCAATTAATGAATAAATGAATTAATGATTTAATGATTTAATGAATTAATGAATTAATGAATTTCTGAAATAGTGAATTATTGAATTAATGAATTAATGAATTAATGAATTAATAAATTAATGAATTAATAAATTAATGAATTAATAAATTAATGAATTAATGAATAAATGAATTAATGAATTAATGAATTAATGAATAATGTATTATTTAGTAACTGAATTTTTGAATTAATGAATTATTGAATTAATAAATTAATAAAGAATGAATGTATTAATGAGTTAGTGAATTAATGAATTAGTGAATTCATAAGTTAAAGAATTATTGAATAAAAAATTGCTGATTAATAGAATTATTGTATTTAAATATTGACAAATTACTACACAAAAAATTATTGAAGTAATGAATAAAATATTTAATGAAATTACAAATTTATGTATTAATGCATTTTTGATTAAATATTTTTATAATTTAATGAAATATTGAATTATTGATTTAGTGAATTTGTAATATATTGAATTTGAGAATTAATGAATTAATAAATTAATGAATTAATGTATTAATTAATGAATTAATTAATGAATCACTGAATTAATGAATTAATGAATTAATGAATTTATGGATTATTGAAATAATGAATTAATGAATTAATAATTTTATTGGATTTATGAATTAATGAATTAATGAATTAATGAATTAATGACTTAATGAATTAATGAATAAATGAATTAATGAATCAATAAAATTATGATATAATGAGGTAATGAATCAATTAATTATTTAGTAAATGAAATATTGAATTAATGAATTATTGAACTAATAAATTAATGATTTAATGAATTAATAAATTAACTAATAAATTAATTAATGAATTAATAAATAAATTAATTAAATAATTAATGAATTAATAAATTAATTAATTAATGAATTAAAGAATGAATTATATTAATGAGTTAGTGAATAAATGAATTAATTAAATCATAATTAAATGAATTAATGAATAAATAAATTGCCGAGTAAAGGAGTTATTGTAATCAAACATTCACAAATTGCTAAACAAAAAATTGATGAACTAATGAATAAAAGAAATTTATGATTTAATGTATTAATAATTTTATCAAATATTGAATTAATGAATTAGTGAATTAACAAAATAATGAATTTATGAATTAATAAAGTATTGAAATAAGGATTTAATGAATTAATTAATTAATGAAATAATGAATCAATGAATTAATGAATTAATGAATTAATGAATTAATGAATAAATGCATTAATGAATTAGTGAATTAATGACTTAATGGATTATTGAATTAATGAATTAATGAATTATTGAATTAATGAATTAATTTATTAATGATTTAATGAATAATAAATTAACGAATTGATAAATTAATGAACTAATAAATTAATAAATTAATGAATTAAGGAATAATTGTATTTAAAATTTAACGAATTACTGCTTAAAAATTGTTAAAGTAATGAAATAACGAATTAGTGAAATTATATATTTATGATTTAAATTACTAAACATTTAATTTGTTATTGAATAAATAAATTATTAAATAAAAAAAATATTGAATTAATGAATTAGTGAATTAATAAAATAATGAATTAATGATCAAATGATTTAACGAATTAATGAATTAATGAATTAAAGATTTAATGATTTAATAAATAATAAACTAATGAATAAGGGAGATAAGGTATTACTGAATTATTGAATTAATGATATATTAAATTAATGAAATATTGAATTAATAAATTAATAATTTAATGAATTAATAAACTAATGAATTACTAAATTAATGAATTAAAGAATTATTGTATTTAAAATTTAACGAAATACCACTTAAAAATTAATAGAGAAATGAATGAGCGAATTAAAGAAATTATGAATTTATGAATTAACTTATTAATAATTTAGTGTGTTATTGAAATAATTAATTATTGAATTAAAGAATAAGTGTATTAATAAAATAATGAATTAATAATTTTATCAAATATTGAATTAATGAATTAGTGAATTAACAAAATAATGAATTTATGAATTAATAAAGTATTGAAAATAAGGATTTAATAAATTAATTATTTAATGAAATAATGAATCAAGGAATTAATGAAATAATGAATTAATGAATTAATGGATTATTGTATTAATGAATTAATGAATTAATGAATTAATGAAATAATGAATTAATCATTTAATGAATTAATGAATTAATGAATAAAGGAATTAATGAATTATTGAATTATTTTATTAATGATTTAAGGAATTAATAAGTTAACGTATTAATAAATTAATGAATTAATAAATTAATAAAATAATGAATTAAGGAATAATTGTATTTAAAATTTAACAAATTACTGCTTTAAATTGGATAAAGTAATGAATTAACGTATTAGTGAAATTATGTATTTATAAATTAATTTACTAACCATTTAATGTCTTATTGTATTATTAAATAATAAAATTTAAAAAATATTGAATTAACGAAATTATAAATTTAAGAATTAATCTATTTATGATTTAATGTATTAATAATTTTATCAAATAATGAATTAATGAATTAGTGAATTAACAAAATAATGAATTTATGAATTGATAAATTAGTGAATTAATGATTTAATGAATTTATTATTTAATGAAATATTGAATCAATGAATTTGTGGATTAATGAATTAATGAATTAATGAATTAATGAATTAATGAATTAATGAATTAATGAATTAATGAATTAATGAATTAATGAATTAATGAATTAATGAATTAATGAATTAATGAATTAATGAATTAATGAATTAATGAATTATTGAATTAATGAATTAAAGAATTAATGAATTAATGAATTAATGAATTAATGAATTAATGAGTTTTTGAAATTAATGAATTAATGATTTAGAGAATTAATGCACTATTGAATGAAGGAGGTAACGTATTATTGAATTACTAAAATGATTTAATAATTATGAATTAAATGAATTAAAAAATTAATAATTTTAATGAATTAAAAGTTAATGAATTAATAAATTAATGAGGTAGTAATTTATTGAATTAAGGAATTATTGTATTTAAACTTTAAAGAATTACTGCTTAAAAATTGATAAAGTAATGAATTAATGAATTAATGAATTAATGAATTAATGAATTAATGAATTAATGAATTAATGAATTTGTGAATTAATGAATTAATTAATTATTGAATTTATGAATTAATGAATTAATGAATTAATGAATTAATGACTTAATGAATTAATGAATAAATGAATTAATGAATCAATAAAATAATGATATAATGAGGTAATGAATTAATTAATTATTTAGTAAATGAAATATTGAATTAATGAATTATTGAATTAATAATTTAATGATTTAATGAATTAATAAATTAACTAATAAATAAATTAATGAATTAATAAATAAATTAATTAAATGATTAATGAATCAATAAGTTAATTAATTAATGAATTAAAGAATGAATTATATTAATGAGTTAGTGAATAAATGAATTAATTAGATCATAATTAAATTAATTAATGAATAAATAAATTGCCGAGTAAAGGAGTTATTGTAATCAAACATTCACAAATTGCTAATCAAAAAATTGATGAACTAATGAATAAAAGAAATTTATGATTTAATGTATTAATAATTTTATCAAATATTGAATTAATGAATTAGTGAATTAACAAAATAATGAATTTATGAGTTAATAAATTATTGAAATAAGGATTTAATGAATTAATTGATTAATGAAATAATGAATCAATGAATTAATGAATTAATGAATTAATGAATTAATGAATAAATGAATTAATGAATTAGTGAATCAATGAATTAATGGATTATTGAATTAATGAATTAATGAATTATTGAATTAATGAATTAATTTATTAATGATTTAATGAATAATAAATTAACGAATTAATAAATTAATGAACTAATAAATTAATAAATTAATGAATTAAGGAATAATTGTATTTAAAATTTAACGAATTACTGCTTAAAAATTGTTAAAGTAATGAAATAACGAATTAGTGAAATTATGTATTTATGAATTAATTTACTAAACATTTAATTTGTTATTGAATAAATAAATTATTAAATAAAAAAAATATTGAATTAATGAATTAGTGAATTAATAAAATAATGAATTAATGAACAAATGAATTAACGAATTAATGAATTAATGAATTAAAGATTTAATGATTTAATAAATAATAAACTAATGAATAAGGGAGATAAGGTATTACTGAATTATTGAATTAATGATATATTAAATTAATGAAGTATTGAATTAATAAATTAATAATTTAATGGATTAATAAACTAATGAATTACTAAATTAATGAATTAAAGAATTATTGTATTTAAAATTTAACGAAATACCACTTAAAAATTAATAGAGAAATGAATGAGCGAATTAAAGAAATTATGAATTTATGAATTAACTTATTAATAATTTAGTGTGTTATTGAGATAATTAATTATTGAATTAATGAATTGGTGATTTTATCAAATATTGAATTAATGAATTAGTGAATTAACAAAATAATGAATTTATGAATTAATAAAGTATTCAAAATAAGGATTTAATAAATTAATTATTTAATGAAATAATGAATCAAGGAATTAATGAATTAGTGAATTAGGGAATTAATGGATTATTGAATAAATGCTTTAATGAATTAATGAATTAATGAATTAATGAATTAATGAATTAATGAATTAATGAATTAATGAATAAAGGAATTAATGAATTATTGAATTATTTTATTAATGATTTAAAGAATTAATAAGTTAACGTATTAATAAATTAATGAATTAATAAATTAATAAAATAATGAACTGAGGAATAATTGTATTTAAAATTTAACAAATTACTGCTTTAAATTGGGTAAAGTAATGAATTAACGAATTAGTAAAATTATGTATTTATAAATTAATTTACTAACCATTTAATGTCTTATTGTATTAATAAATAATACAATTTAAAAAATATTGAATTAATGAAATTATAAATTTAAGAATTAATCTATTTATGATTTAATGTATTAATAATTTTATCAAATAATGAATTAATGAATTAGTGAATTAACAAATTAATGAATTTATGAATTGATAAATTAGTGAATTAATGATTTAATGAATTTATTATTTAATGAAATATTGAATTAATGAATTAGTGGATTATTGAATTAATGAATTAATGAATTAATGAATTAATAAATTAATGAATTAATGAATTAATGAATTAATAAATTAATGTATTAATGAATTAATGAATAAATGAATAAATGAATTAATGAATAAATGAATTAATGAACTAATGAATTAATGAATTAATGAATTAGTGAATTAATGAATTATTGAATTAATGAATTAATGATTTAGAGAATTAATGAACTAATGAATAAAGGATGTAATGTAATATTGTATTACTGAATTAATGATTTAATAAATTAATGAATTAATGAATTAAAAAATTAATAATTTAATGAATTAATAAGTTAATGAATTAATAAATTAATGAATTAGTAATTTAATGAATTAAGGAATTATTGTATTTAAACTTTAAAGAATTACAGCTTAAAATTGATAAAGTAATGAATTAACGAATTAATGACATTATGAATTATTGAATTAATTTATTAATGATTTTATGTGCTAGTGAGTTAATGAATTATTGAATTAATGAATTAGTGAATTTAAGAAATAATGAATTAATGATTTAATGTATTAATGAATTAATGAATTAAAGAATGAATGTATTAATGATTTAGTGAATTAATTAATTAATTAATTCATAAGTTAGTGAATTAATGAATAAATAAATTGCTGAATAAAGAAATTATTGTATTTATACTTTTAAAAATTTCTACATAAAATATTGATGAACTAATGAATAAAAGAATAAATGAAATTATGAATTAATCTATTTATGATTTAATGTATTAATAAATTAATGAAATATTGAATTAATAAATTAGGGAATTAATAAAATAATAAATTAAGGAATTAAGGAATTGTTGAATTAAAGAATTAATGAATTATTTGTTTTATGATATAATTAATCAATTATTTATTGAATTAATGAATTAGTGAATTAATGGATTATTTAATTAATGAATTAATGAATCAACGAATTAAGGAATTAATGAACTAATAAATTAATAAGTTAATGAATTAATAAATTAATGATTTATTGCATTAATGAATTAATGAATTAATGAATTATTGGGTTAATAAATTAATGAATTAATGAATTAATTATTTAATGAATTAACAAATTAATGAATTAATGAATTAATGATTTAATGAATTAATGAATTAATGAAACAAGGAATCAATGAAATAAAACCTTTATCTACGAATAAATTAATGAATTAGTGAAATGTAGATTTAACGAACAAATTAATTATTGAATAAATGATTAAATTAATGAATTAATGTATTAACTATTTAATGAATTAAGGAATTGAGGAAGTAATGAATTAATAAACTGATGACTTTATGTTAGAAGTAATTAATAAATTAATGAATTAATGAATTAATAAAATAATGAATTAAGGAATAATTGTTTTTAAAATTTAACGGATTACTGCTTTAAAATTGGTAAAGTAATGAATTAACGAATTAGTGAAATTATGTATTTTTGAATTAATTTACTAATCATTTAATGTGTTATTGAATTAATAAATTATTGAATTAGAAAAATTATTGAATTAATGAATTAGTGAATTAATAAAATAATGAATTAATGAAGAAATTCATTAATATATTTATTAATTAATAATTTTGTGAATTAATGAAATAATGAATTAATTATTTAATGAAATAACGTATTAATCAATTAAAAAATTAATGAATTAATGAATTAGTGGACTTAGGAATTTATGAATTAATGATTTAATGAAATAATGAATTAATGAGTTAATGAATTAAGGCATTATTGAGTTAATGAATTAATGAATCAATTAATTAGTGAATTAATGATTTAATGAATTAATGAGTTAATGAATTAGTGGATTAATGAATTTATGAATTAATTATTTAATGAATAAATAAAGTAATGAATTAATAATTCAATGAATTATTGAATTAATGAGTTAATGAAATACAGCATTAATGAATTAATGAATTAATATATTAATGAATTAATTGATTAATGAATTAATGTATTAATGAATTAATAAATTAATGATTTAATAAATTAATGATTTAATGAATTAATAATTTAATGAATTAAGGAATTATTGTTTTTAAACATTAACGAATTACTGCTTAAAAATTGATAAGTTAATGAATTAATAATTAATGAAAATATGAATTTATGAATAAATTTATTAATAATTGAATGTGTTATTGAATTAATGCATTAATGAATTAATGACATAGTGAATTAATAAATTTATGAATTTATGAATTAAATTATAATGAATTAATGAACTAATGAATAAAGGAGGTAATGTATTATTGAATTATTGAATTAATGATTTATTAAATTAACGATTTAATGAATTAATAAATTAATAATTTAATGAATTAATAAGTTAATAATTAATGATTTAATGATTTAGAAGTTTTATGAATTAAGGAATTATTGTATTTAAACTTTGAAGAATTACAGCTTAAAATTGATAAAGTAATGAATTAACAAATTAATGACATTATGAATTATTGAACTAATTTATTAATGATTTAAAGTCCTAGTGAACTAATGAATTATTTTAAACGATCCGTTTTTGTTTTTCAGTGCTGTCCTTCTTGTTGTAGATTTGACCGCATTTTTCTTGTGCGGGACAATTTATAGCACTCATAGATCGGTAAAATCTTGAACTTCCTTCATATTCAGATGATGTAATTTTTGGCCTCAATTGATGGGTTCTCACTTGTCTGTTCTTCTTAAAGCCTTCAATTAGCTGATTGTCTGAAAATGACATTGGATCAAGATTTTCCATTGTTCTTTGACCTAATTTTCGAACCCGAATTTCCAGGTTCATCTTCAGGGTCGACACAATACGCACAGGAGTAAAACACAACTTGTGACAAATGTGGTAAATGAATTATTTAATTAATGAATTAGTGAAATAAAGAAATAATGAATTAATGATTTAATGTATTAATGAATTAATGAATTAAAGAATGAATGTATTAATGATTTAGTGAATTAATGAATTAATGAATTCATAAGTTAATTTATTAATGAATAAAGAATGCTGAATAAAGAAATTATGAATTAGTGAATTAGTGAATAACTGAATGAATAAATTAATGCGTAAATGAATTAATGAATAAATGAATTTATAAATTAATCAATTGATGAAAGTATAAATTGCTAAAAAAAGAATTAGAGTATTCAAACTTTAAAAAATTACTACAATAAAAATTTGATTAAGTTATGAATAAAAGAATTAATAAAATTATGAATTTAAGAAATATTTTATTTATGATTTAGTGTATTAATAAATTAATGAAATATTGAAATAATGAATAAGGGAATTAGTAAAGTAATGAATTTATGAATTAATGAATTGGTGAAGTAAAGAATTAATGCATTAATTATTTAATGATATAATAAATCACTGATTTAGTGAATTATTGATTTAATGGATTATTGAATTAATGACTTAATAAATTAATGAAATAATGAATTAATGAATTATTGAATTAATGAATTACTGAAATAATGAATTAATGAATTAATGAATTAATGAATTAATGAATTAATGAATGAAAAATTAATGAATTAATGAATTAATGAATTAATGAATTGATGAATTAATGAATAAATGAATTGAAGAATTAATGAATTAATGAATTAATGAATTAATGAATTAATGAATTAATGAATTAATGAATTAATGAATTAATGTATTAATGAATTAATGAATTAATGAATTAATGAATTAATGAATTAATGAATTAATGAATTAATGAATTAATGAATTAATGAATTAATGAATTAATGAATTAATTAATTAATGAATTAATGAATTAATGAATTAATGAATTAATGATTTAATGAATTAATGAATTAATGAATTAATGAATTAATAAATTTATCAAATACTGAATAAATGAATTATTGAATAAATAAATTAATGGATTTGTGAATTAATAAATTAGTGAATTAATGGTTTAATGAATTAATTATTTATTGAAATAATGAACAATGAATTAATGAATTAAAGAATTAATGAAATAATGAATTAATGAATTAATAAACTAGTGAATTAATGAATTAATGGATTATTGAATTAATGAATTAATGAATTAATGAATTAATGAATTAATGAATTAATGAATTAATGAATTAATGAATTAATGAATTAATGAATTAATGAATTAATGAATTAATGAATTAATGAATTAATGAATTAATGAATTAATGAATTAATGAATTAATGAATTAATGAATTAATGAATTAATGAATTAATGAATTAATGAATTAATAATTAATTAATTAATGAATTAATGAATTAATGAATTAATGAATTAATGATTTAATGAATTAATGAATTAATGAATTAATGAATTAATAGATTAATTAATATATTGAATTAATGAATTAATGAATTAATGAATTAATGAATTAATGATTTAATGAATTATCTAGTATATAAATTATTGAATTAATGAATTATTCAATTAATTTATTAATGATTTAATGAATTAATAAATTAACATATTAATAAATTAATGAACTAATAAATTAATAAATTAATGAATTAAGGAATAATTGTGTTTAAACGTTAACGAATTACTGCTTAATAATTGGTAAAGTAATGAATTACCGAATTGGAGGAAGTATTTGTCAATTTGATATGCAATCCACAGAATGAGAGAACTTTTATAGAACTATCAGATCCTTTGGGAGGCCAGGAACCAGGACTTGTTATTGACAGTGATGGATTGATAAAATTGATATTAAGAATCAAATCAAAAAAACAAAAAGATCACCTTGGTATTTCGATTGATAATCTGATTCAATTACCTTTAAGATTTAGGAATGCACTCTGCAACTGTATAAATAGAATTTTGAAGGATGGGAAATTACCAATCGATTTATTATTGATTGTAGCTAAGCCGTTGCCAAAAGTTAGTAAGCCAACGTGCGCCAGTGATTATAGGTTAATCTCTATTATCCCTTCGTTTTTGAAGATAATAGAACGATTGATACTAGATCATTTAGAACGTATGTTACCGGCTGATTTTGACTTATGTCAACATGGCTTTACGAAAGGTAGATCGACAACTACTAATATGCTTTCCATGTGGAAACATGTAATCACATTAGACGAGAATAAGTTGGATGCATTAATTGTAATTATAGATATCTCAAAAGCTTTTGACTCTATATCTTTTGATGCTATTTTGTATGCGATTAGTTTGTTGAATATTGATCAGAATATTTTTAGATTACTTAAATACTATCTATATAATCGACGAATGAGTATTCAAGTAAACGATTTGTTATCAAAATCAAAACGAGTAACGAGTGGAGTTCCACAGGGATCAAGCTTGGGGCCAATTTTATTTAAAATTGTATTAGCAAATTTGGAAACTAAGATCCTTAACGGTCGAGTTTGCAAGTTCGCTGATGATTTAAAAATAATCTTCCCAATTGATACAAAGAATGTCGAATTCTCCAAAAATAATATGACTTTAGATTTGTATGAATTTAGTAAATATTTGTTTACTCTAGGGCTGAAAATAAACAATAAAAAGACGAAAGCTTTAAAAATAGGGAACAGAACAAACTTTCATTATGTTTATTTTCATGATGCTGTTATTAATGATGTGTCTGAGATTAAACTTATGCAAGAAATTAAGGATTTAGGCATAACTATTCTATGTAAAGCTTCTGCTGAGAGACATATTGAAAGTATAGTAGGCAGTGCCAAGAAAAGATGGGCACTAATAAATCAAAATATCTTATCAAATGATATAAAACTTCAAATGTATATAATATGGATTAGACCGGTACTAGAATATGCTGTCGCTACCTGGAATCCATTAAAAAGGGTTTGTCTAATAAGATAGAAGCTGTACAAAGAAAAGTTGTGAAACATATTAGTCCTATTTCTTGCACTATATACGCCTCTAGATTACAGTTTGCGTCATTGCAATCTCTGTGGTTTCGGAGGATTTGTTATTGTATAAAAGTTTTCCATCTGAACCAGTGGACTGTTGCCTATATGACTCCGATAAGAAAGAGTCATGAAATTGGAACTAGATCAGGACATATGGCAATATCTCCTCCTTTTGTGGGGAATGTAGCGAGCAAGTTACTCTCTTACTCGAAAATCTACAAAATTTATAACCAATTGCCGAAGGGGCTTAGAGAAATGCCTCCATCTAAGATGTCTATTAAAACTTTATCTACTGAACTTGAAAAAGTCTGCAATCCTGCTGATATCTTTTATTTTTTTGATTATGATAATACTTTCTCATGGTTGAATAAAAGACAAGGATAATTGTTATCGGAAACAGATTTTATTGAGATTTTTATTTCCAAGTTTTGTATTATTATAATTGAAATGTTATGCACTATATCTTCAAATTAGTTAACATTACATACAATCAATTGCTAGTCATGGTTCTCAATTTTTGCATAATGTTACACTCGAATTATACCTTAATTGTTCCTAATTTGGTGATGTATATATTATTCTTTTCAGTCGAACTTTTCTGATATTGACATATTGTATTGTACATCTAGTGAGATATACCTATCTACACGAGATAAATTGCACAAATATTGTGATGTGATAATTATTTTAATATATATTGTACAATTTCGTATTTTATTATTTGATGGAATATGTGTGGTTTGAATCCAAATAAAGATATTCTATTCTATTCTATTCTATTCTATTTAATGACTTAATGAATTAATGAATTAATGAATTAATGAATTAATGAATTAATGAATTAATGAATAAATAAATTATTGAATTAATGAATTAATGAATTAATGAATTAATGAATTAATGAAATAATGATATAATGAATTAATGAATTAATGAATTAATGAATTAATGAATTAATGAATTAATAAATTAATGAAATAATGAATTAATGAATAAATGAATTAATGATTTAATGAATTCATGAATTCATGAATTACTGAATTCCTGTATTAATGAATTAATGATTTAATGAATTAATGAAATAATGAATTAATGAATTAATGATTTAATGAATTAATGAATTAATGAATTAATGAATTAATAAATTAATGAATTAATGTATAAATGATTAAATGAATTAATGAATTAATGAATTAATGAATTAATGAATTAATGAATTAATGAATTAATTAATTAATGAAATAATCATTTAATGTGTTATTGAATTAATAATTTATTGAATTAAAAAAATATTGACTTAATGAATTAGTGAATTATTAAAATAATGAATTACTTAACAAAGGAATTAATGAATTAATGGGTTATTGAATTAATGAATTAATGACTTAATGAATTAATGAAATAATGATTTAGTTAGTTAATGAATTAATGAATTAATGAATTAATGAATTAATGAATTAATGAATTAATTAATTAATGAATTAATGAATTAATGAATTAATGAATAATGGATTAATGAATTAATGAAATAATGAATTAATGAATTAATGAATTAATGAATTAATGAATTAATGAAATAATGATTTAGTGAATTAATGAATTAATGAATTAATGAATCAATGAATTATGAATTAATGAATTAATGAATTAATGAATTAATGAATTAATGAATTAATGAATTAATGAATTAATGAATTAAATGAGTTAATGAATTAATGAATTAATGAATTAATGAATTAATGAATTAATGAATTAATGAATTAATTATATAATGAGTTAATGAATTAATGAATTAATGAATTAATGAATTAATGAATTAATGAATTAATGAATTAATGAATTTATGATATAATGAACTAATGAATTAATGAATTATTTAGTAAATGAATTATTGAATTAATGAATTATTGAATTAATACATTAATGATTAAATGAATTAATGATTTAATGAATTAATAAATTAACGTATTAATGAATTCATGTATTAATAAATTAATAAATTAATGTATTAAGGAATAATTGTATTTAAACTTTAACGAATTACTGCTTAAATATTGGTAAAGTAATGAATTAACGAATTAGTGAAATTATGTATTTATGAATTGATTTAATAATCATTTAATGTGTTATTGAATTAATAATTTATTGAATTAAAAAAATATTGAATTAATGAATTAGTGAATTATTAAACATATGAATTAATGAAAAAATGAATTAAAGAATTAATGGATTATTCAATTAATTATTTAATGAATTACTGAATTAATGAATTAAGGAAATAACGAATTAGTGAGTTAATGAATTAATGAATTAATGAATTAATGAATGAATGAATTAATGATTAATGAATTAATTAAATAATGAATTAATGAATTAATGAATTAATGAATTAATGAATTAATGAATTAATGAATTAATGAATTAATGAATTAATGAATTAATGAATTAATGAATTAATGAATTAATGAATTAATGAATTAATGAATTAATGAATTGAATGAATTAA